>JARHVA010001890.1:1547500-1587500 GCA_037957365.1 Torreya grandis
CATTTAGGTCGAAGAGATAAAATTAGCTTTAATTTCCCCTAGATTAAACCATTAGATTTAGTTATGACATTTGGGTTGATAGGCCTGAATCAAATCTCTTAGAGTCAAGAATACGTTCATGAGGGAAATTTTCAATCAAATTGTATCACTAATTACACCGATTCACTCAATTGAAACTAATTTAGTCTTAACTCATATACTATACATGCATTTATGTTCAATGGGTAAAAATCGATTATAATTTCCTCCACCATTAATACAATTGACTCATTCATTCATTTTTTTATGAAATTAGTCCTGGTTGAATCCTAAATCATGTTCTATATAGTTGATATTATTATTGTAGGTGAAAACTCATTAAAATTGCATCACTTTATCCATAATGTCCTTTTTATGTCAGTGTATATCATGACACACTCCACTTTAGATAATAACATAAAAATGATAATTGTGAAATAAATAAGTATAAATACGTATAAATGTGAACTAAATAAGCATATAACATGATACATAGATATGTATAAACACATATGATTAATTTTTTTTAATCTTGTGGAAACATAACATGTACATGTTATGGTGCACACAAACACAATTTTTTGTTCGAATTCAAAAAACCAAGTCTTTTGGCTCGAAGATGAATTAGATTCCCAATCCAATGTCTTGGACCTATCAACACAGTTGAATCTAAGAGTTTTGATAGAAAACAACAAAAAACAACTTTTATCACAAAATACCCTATGAATTTTAACAAAACAATTCATAAAATTATTATGATGATGACGATCGCACTCTCATCTTTACAAATATATGATTTTTATAATTTTTAGACTACTTTAAGGTTTCAATCTATATTGATTTCTAACTATATAACTTTTTAAGCTACTACATGCCAGATATATATATATATATATATATATATATATATATATATATATATATATCTGGCATGTAGTAGCTTAAAAAGTTATATAGTTAGAAATCAATATAGATTGAAACCTTAAAGTAGTCTAAAAATTATAAAAATCATATATTTGTAAAGATGAGAGTGCGATCGTCATCATCATAATAATTTTATGAATTGTTTTGTTAAAATTCATAGGGTATTTTGTGATAAAAGTTGTTTTTTGTTGTTTTCTATCAAAACTCTTAGATTCAACTGTGTTGATAGGTCCAAGACATTGGATTGGGAATCTAATTCATCTTCGAGCCAAAAGACTTGGTTTTTTGAATTCGAACAAAAAATTGTGTTTGTGTGCACCATAACATGTACATGTTATGTTTCCACAAGATTAAAAAAAATTAATCATATGTGTTTATACATATCTATGTATCATGTTATATGCTTATTTAGTTCACATTTATACGTATTTATACTTATTTAAACATGATACATAGATATGTATAAACACATATGATTAATTTTTTTTAATCTTGTGGAAACATAACATGTACATGTTATGGTGCACACAAACACAATTTTTTGTTCGAATTCAAAAAACCAAGTCTTTTGGCTCGAAGATGAATTAGATTCCCAATCCAATGTCTTGGACCTATCAACACAGTTGAATCTAAGAGTTTTGATAGAAAACAACAAAAAACAACTTTTATCACAAAATACCCTATGAATTTTAACAAAACAATTCATAAAATTATTATGATGATGACGATCGCACTCTCATCTTTACAAATATATGATTTTTATAATTTTTAGACTACTTTAAGGTTTCAATCTATATTGATTTCTAACTATATAACTTTTTAAGCTACTACATGCCAGATATATATATATATATATATATATATATATATATATATATATATATATATATATATATATATATATATATATATATATATATATATATATATATATATATATATATATGGTTAGAATATAGACCTAATTCTACATGCATTAAAAATAAACTAATTTTTTAAATTTTTTAGGTAGTTAGGTGACGCACAACCATCTATTTATTATCAATTTTTAGGATCTATTTACTTTTAAAATTAATAAATAATATATATTCATTAGAATATTATAAAAATATGGGTTACAAATTATATGATCTTATCTAATGTTTCAAAAAATAGTTTTAAATAATATTAAATGATGCTTAAAAATAGGGAATTGGATAGTCAGCTATCTTTTCTATTTTCCTTTAAAAAACTAGAGTTCCTATTCAAATTTTAGATGTTTGACCTTATTATACTTAACCATTTTTAAAATTAGCGTTTTGAAAACTAGACTTAAAATGTTACAATTCATTTAGTGTTACACTATCCTCAACTTTTGAATGTAGCCATTCCAAATTATCTACAGAAGTTTAGATTTCTCAATTTTTAGAAAAAAAATGTGCATAGGTAGGCCCATTTTTGTCCCCCAACTTTGTGCACTTACCCTATTAAGTAAAAATTTGATGGATTGTTGTGAAATCAAATTATGATGAGTACATGTATTAACTATAGTAGTTGTTGGGCAAAAACTTGAGAGCTACTAAACTCTGAACAATGCATGCCTTAGAATAGTGTGACGTCTCATTTATAATTGTTTCCTTTCTATTGAAATTTTGTAAAGTTTGCTTTATTTTATAAATGAAAAGTAAATTCAAAATTTTATGTTTTATTTAAGGGTAATTTTTAAATTGCACTTTTGGGATAGGTTGAATACCTTGGAAGGGTTAGAAAGGGTTAAATTTTGATCAATAGAGGGAGGGAACGAGTTCAAACATTGGAAAGTAAAGATTTTAAAATACCCTTCAGCACAATAGTTTGAGTCCCTCTAAACTATACAATTTCTCGATTTAGTAATGGTACCATTCTTCAAAAGACTTTGTTGTCAAAGATCTCCATCATGAACGCTTTACTCTATGTGCATACTAGCCAAAAATTAAATTTGTTAATCATATGCCTTATTTCTATTTTTAAACTATAATTTCTATTTTTTTTCAAAAACCATATTAATATTATTTTTTTTCGTTTGTTTTTGTTTTGGAATAAACTATTTCCATTTAAAAAATCATAACATAAGAAGGTTGACCATCAAATTTTAATATTGGTCAACCCTCATCACTTGTAGGAGTCGACAAAATTTATTTCCTACTGACTACCGCTTGTACGAACAATAGAGAAATCTAATTTCCGCGGAATGGCATTTCCGAAAGGATATCAGTGATGTACGTGAGCAATGGGCTTTAATATTAGATATTCCAACCGAAGCAGACTATCAGGACCCGAACCGACCCTTCACCCGAAACTCATTGCATAAAAGCTCTTCTGACCATCTCCTCCGTTAATTGTGGATCAGTGCTTCTGCTCTGTATTTCATGAATAAGTTTTGCTTTTTATGATTGTTTTAGATATGCCGAGTGCCGTAATAATAAATGTCGAATGGAACACACCAAAAACAAACTCTAGTGCCCTAATAGTAGAAGCCACTAACTCGTTTAAGCAATGAGTGATATTGATGCGTTCCAATAGTGAAAGTCACCAACTCATTTAACAACGAGGGGCTTGTTTCCTCAAAAAGGGCACGGGATCAGTATTCACATGAACATTCTCCATGCTTGAAGTGATGGAATTTTGTTTGTATTGGTAGATCGGAAAAGCATTTACACATCAAACATTTTAATGTACACAAATTATGTTCTTGAATTGAATGAATTTTGTTTGTATTGATAAATGGGAAAAGCATTTACCCATTGTTTCGGCAATTGCAGAGCTCAATTGTCATCTATGAGCATAAACAATGAATGAATTTTGTTTGTATTGGTAGATGATAAAAGTATCTACCCATTGTTACGGCAATTGTAGAGCCCAAATATGCCATCCATGAGCATAAAACACAGAGATTGTAATACCCTCATTAATAAATTTGTCTTCACCTAGCTTATGTGAAACATCACATAAAATGCATACGTAACCTGTCTGCATTTTGACGTTGGACTCCGGACTCCTTACAATCCGCTACACACCCATAACCTGGCCCTTGAGGAAATTTTAATGTTATTGCTCTACAGCGTTGGGATTAATGTTACTTCTGGACCGTTAAAATTTGTAAAGGTTTATAGGTATATATATTTATTATGTTTTATTTTTAAAAGTAGGAAATAGAGGCCTCTTAACTAGTATACCAGTTAACTGTTCTAACATAAAGTGAGCTTCTGTTTTACCACAAGTAATATTTCCTTATATACTCTGGCTGTGTGAAGTGGGCCATTATCACACTATAAAATAATTGTAGAATCAAACCAATAACAAAGACTGCGTTTACAAATTACTAAATCCAAGTAATTTATACCTCCAAAACCAAATTTATAACATTTTAATACTTCCTTCTTTTAAACATTGATTGTCATACCTATCCCCGGCCACATACTCTGAATATTCAAATTCCAATTCCCGTTGGTATGCGATTTCCTTGGTCAATTAAATCTCACCGTGATTCAATGTTCTTTGTCAGCAAAATATTAATTCCAGTATCGGAGATTAAGTTCAGGAACTTTGGAATGGTGTAGTCCAGCAGCCGATTAATTTTTCTGTTATTATCTCAATCTTTCCAACTTTCCAGTGCTTTCCTCACATAGCAGAACGCAGGTCTACCACGAACAGCAGAATGCAGAACAGCAGGTACGAATTCTAGCGCGATCAACAAAACGTAGGACATCAGGTATGAGGTCTAGCGTGAACTGCTGAACACAGAACAGTAGAGCAGCAACCCACGGGCCCCACAGTGGACGGGTTGCAGGTAGGCGGTCTATAATACCTCTGTAAATAATTTCTGCGTAGTTTATTTGCTTTCATGCTGCCTCAAAAATAGACGGTGATAAAGTTTTTAGGTTAGGGTTTGTATATCGGGTTAGTAAAATCTACAAAAATATCAGAGCAATAAGATCTCAGGGGGTAGGGGCTATCAAAAATCATTAATAAGATTAGAGCAGAGCATTGGCAGATAAATAGTTGTCACATAAGAAAATGTTGTATTAGAGAAGATCATGTTAGAAGTGGATAGCAAGATGTTAGTGGTGGTCAAAACTTCAGATCCTACCTTCTGGAAACATAACTAAAATAAGTATAGTACCAATAGGTACAACATAATATTAAGCGGTTCACGCATATGTACAAACAAATCCTAGCAATGGAAAAAATGCTAAAACATATGAGGTTAACGGAGCACATAGATTTGTATATTTGACGAAGATAGAGATCCCGTAGAATGCCAAATGATCATCACAACTGACTGCAATGCCATCAAAAGAGGTATCACAACTAATACACATTAATATAAAACAGTATTGGAAGATATTAAGAAGTTGGCAAGCTTGAACAACGACAGCGGCTCTAAATAAATATTTAAAAAAAAATTAATAAAAGAAAGGGAGACAACCACATAAGCAAGAACACACTAATTCTAAATAAAAGCTACTGGCCTTGCATGTTTTTGAACATGAAGCTCAACCAGAACCTTAAGTAGGCTAAGGAAGATTAATAAAATATGATTAAAAAAAAATAGTTAAGATAGGAAGCAAGAAAACAATAATATTGTGGGCAATAATCATCAAGAAGAGATTCAAAGGTTGTGAAGAAACTTAAATCTCTAAGACAACTCGACTCATTTGATTGTCGAATCCTTATGTGCAAAGTTTAAAGATTTTAAAAGAGAAATTATAAAGTATGGAAGTAAGGGAGAAAATAAAATATATTAAATTTGAAGAGGTGTTAAGTACCAAGCGAAAGCTAGAAGATGATAACATCATGCTTAAAACATAAGTGACAAAACTTTAAAAAATTGTGAATATTGGATAACATGAATGATAAGCACTCAAAAATATGTTCACTTCAATAAGTGGAACGGTAGGGGGGATGAAGGGAAACAAAAAAATAAAATTAAAGAAGTTCAAAAAATACTTCACAACATCGAAGTGATAGAGAATGAGCTATGAAATAAACTAGAAGAGGCTAAATCATGATCACAATAGTAAATGAACCCAAAGGAGAGCAAAAGGAATTGATAAAAAGGCAAGTTAATAATCAAATGATAGAAGAAAGAGAATTTCATGTTAAAATATCAAATATAATTATCAAAGGGATAAAAGACTAAGAATAACATTAGAATACAAACAACTTAACAAAGGACTGTTAGAATAATTAATTAATCTTAACTTTTTAATAATTGTGTCTAGGTAATTTACACCTTTTATTAACATAGGTTAGTTAGGTCGAGTATTTCTTAGGTGTGATTAATTGTAATCTCTTACAAATCAGGAGATCTAATCTCATTTAATATTATATAGATAAGCACATTTTGTAGTGTTTTTCTTAATTCAGTTAATGCAATTTATTTTGGATTTCATTTGGTATCAGAGCAAAAAAATTCTAAGGGGTCTTTTCGAAGAATTGGAGAATAGGTGGAGATCGAGAGCAAAATTCGTGCAATCCTTGGATGTGTCACATTGCTCCAATTTTAGCCACCCCAAGCTAAAACACTGTCAAAATTTTGGCCAATTTGTAGGAGTATAGTTGTCAAAATAGGGAATTTTTTTTTGTTTTGATACATTTTAGCCATATTTATATTAAATTTTGGGCTAAATTTCAAATCAGAGATCATATTTGAGACCTTTGAATTTGATTTTATTATTTGTGGTCAAGATCCAATTTTGAATCGGTAAAGGAATAAATCTGGAGGAATAGATCTAAGATTTTGTTTTGATCTAAATCTAATCTGTTATAAGTCTGGACAATTTTTGGTATGACTGTAAGAATTGTTTTATATCAAAAATATTTTTATTATAATTATTTACCAATATGTTATATGTCTGGACAATTTGTTTATCAAATCGATCCACAAAATAAGAAATAATAATCAAAAGGGCCTGAAGCAAATTTCAGCACCTTCTTCCACAACGTCAAACACTTGATGCTAGTTGCAGAGAAGCATTGTCTTCTGAAATCACACGGCTCATTCCAAGGCATCATTTCTATGCATATTGGCATTTTTTTCTGAAGATTGATAGCAGATCTGACCATTTTGGCATCACATTTGGTCACACAACATCGATTTGGTGTTATACGGCTTTCATTTGTTGTTATATTTTATCGACCTTGGAAATAATCTTATCTGCTACATTCTATCTATTGATATGGCATCCCACAAATCTACAACATCATTATTTTGTATTGTTGTCACCAACTGCATTGAATCTACCTTCTTTTTATAGTTGTGTTGATTTTTTAGGGTCTAAAAAGATTTAGAATTTCTATTTTTTCTCTAAATCGACCCTGCAAATAGTCAACAAAATAGTAAGGCATTTCGTCTTACTGCATTGGTGTGGAAGGTATTGAATCAAGAAGATCTGTGATGAAAAAAACAGACAAAAGCATTTTCCTTTTTTTTGGGTTTGTTGTTGCTTCCTTAAATAGATCTGAGGCCTTGGCCTATTATTGGCCTCTGATATTACTTGCTCAGCCAAAGGGTGAAAATAAAACCAAATTCCATTTCTTTCCTCTCTTTATAGAGCTAGAAAATCATAATTTTCTTTTACAAATCTATATTTTTTTCTTAAGGAGTAAGTCAAAATCCATTGCATGCATCTGAAGATAATTGTAAGGTCCATTTTTCACTTTTGTTGGCTTTTCTAAGACAGTTGTGAAATTACGGTTCCAACAAGTGGTTGCATGAATATATTATTTTTTGTTTTGGCCTAAAAAATCTATTTGTAGTATTTTTAAATTAATTTGACCCATTTTTCCGAGAAATCAAAACACTTATAAACTTTTATTCATAACTCAAATTTGATCTTCATTTTTTTCAAAAGTATGTTTCATTTGATTCTATATATATTGGAGTCATTAATTTGTAAAAATGCCATAGAAAATTGTAACTTTATTTGCTCTTCAGACAAATTTTTGGTTAAAACCAACGTCCTATTTTCCATTGCTTGTTTCGATACATTTTTGACAGACTCTGACATTCGTTGTGTGATTGTGCATAATTTGTCATCTTTTTTTATGCATTTTTGCATCTTTTTTACATTTTAAAAATGAACATTTCATTTCCACACTTAAACACTCTTGTATTTCATTATCATTTACAACTTACAAAATGTCTAGTTCAAGACCATGTTGTGTGCTCCCTGACAAACAATTGGTTCATGGTGATAATTGAGCAGCATGAAAAACAAAAGTACAAAAATATCTAGAGTTTGAAGATATTTGGTCAATAATTGAAGGCACATGGGCTAGACATATAATAGATGTTGATCGACCATAGAAATATGTCAAGACTAATAAGAAGGCTAAGTTAATAATCATTTTTGCTGTTTCAAATGAGGGACAACCTCATATCTACAGTGTTATAACTGTAAAAGATTCACGTGATAAGCTTAAAATTGTTTATGAAGCTAACAATCAAAGTCAAATCCTACATCTTCAAAGTCAATTGCATACTCTCAAGCTCAAATCAGATGAAAAGGTAGAAGCATTAATTAAAAGAGTTACAACTTTGTGGGTTTCACTTGAATCTTTAGGCAAACCAATGACAGATGACTCTTTAGTCCCTATGGTCCTTAGAGCACTGCCCTATGCATATATGATCTTTGTTACCACATTGAATGTCATAGGAAAAAAATCATCCTTTAATGTGTTGGTTAATTTATTGCAATAAGAGGAAGCTTTTCATAATTTAGAGGAAGCAGATGATGAGCATGCACTCACATTGAATCAAAAGGGGAAAAAAATCCATGAAGGGTCAAAAGGAGTCTCTAAAGAAACATAAATAACAAAACCAAAAAGGAAATAATTCACATTCTCATAAAGCATGCCAAATTTTATGGAAAATAGGGACATGACTTGAAACATTATTGGTACAACACTTTTTAGCATGGCTCATTAACCAAGAAGCCATCTTTCAACAAGCCACCACAAACTAAAAAGAAGCAACCACAACAACAAAATAGGTGGAAATAAAATCCAAGCCTAGACAACATGGCAATGTTGTTGAAGACAATGATTCTTTAATTGAGGACTATGGTTTAGCTACTCAAAAGCATGAGTCTACCAATTATCCAAGAACAATTTGGTATGTTGATTCAAGAGCAACCAGACACATGACAAGTAGAAAAGACTAGTTTGCTACTTTCACAAAAGCAAAATCAAATGGAAATGTATCTCTTGGAGATGATACCTCATATATAGTATAAGGTAGTGGTGACATCAAAATTGAACTTGGAAACAAGAATTAAAACATTTTAAATGTTATTTATGTTTTAGGACTTACAAATAATCTATTATCTGTTAATCAACTACTTAACCACAAGCTCATGGTTAAATTTGATCACCAAAATGGTCAAAAACAATTCCACATCAAAGATAAGTCTAGACATTTCAATGTGATTGCCAATGCTTCCAACATTGGAAAAAAAAATTGGCTTGATTTTGTTTAAAATGATCATTTAGTACTTGTGGTCAAAGATACAAAACTAGACAATTTATAGCATAGAAGATATGGTCACTTGAGTTATGGATATTATATTCAATTGATCAAATAGCATATGGTTTGTGGTCTTCCCAAACTCAAACAATCTTCTAATATATGCAATAGTTTCTTAGCAAGAAAAAAATGTAGAACTCTCTTTGGAAAGATTGAGTATTTGTCACTTGGTATGTTGGACTTGGTGCACACTAATCTTTGCATACATTTTGCTCTTAGTCTTATGGGATATAAATACTTTCAACTTTTTATTGATAATTACTCATGGAAAATGTGGATATATTTATTGAAGATTAAGGATCAAGCTTTTCAAGTCTTCAAAGAATTCAATTTCATGGTTGGAAATGAAACTGATAGAAAAATCAAGACCCTCAATTTAGATCATGGGGGGAATACACCAATAAAGAATTCTCAACTTATCTCAGTGTGAATGGAATCAGTCAACAACTGATAGTTCCATAGTCACCTCAATAGAGTGGAGTTACGTAATGACATAATAGAGTTATTATGAAAATGTTTCATAGAATGGTTGAGTTTGAAAAATTGCCTAATATATATTGGGCAAAAGCTTGTCACATTCTAGTCTACTTGTTGAACAAGTCACCCACCAAAGATCTTGATGGAATCACACCACATGAAGCTTGGACAGGAAATAAACCAAAGGTAAATAACCTTCGATATTTTAGTTTCAAGGCATATATACATGTTCCTAAAAATAAATAAGATAAATTGCATAAGAAAACAAAATAATGTATTTTTATGGGATACAGTGCACAATCAAAGACATACAGGCTACTTGATGCAGAAACAAAGAAGGTACTAATCAGTAAAGATGTAGTGTTTGATGAAAAGTGTGGAACCAATCCACCTTATACATAGGCAAATGATAAAATCAAAATTATTGTAATATTTTTAGATAGTCATGGTGAAAGTGAAAAGGAAGATGGTCAAATATGACCCCCAGTACCACCAGCTATAGTTCAGTGTATGGCTAAGTGATATACAAGTACTATACGAGATGCTAACCTAAATGGAGTACCAGATACATTCAATTCAATACCAAGGACTAGAATCATGGCTCGATAAGAGGTTAATATGGCCCTTATGAGTATTATGAAAGAAACATATGAGCCCTTTATAATAACAGAAGCCCTATAGTCTAGACCTTGGAATGATGTCATGGATGCAAAATATCAGTCACTAATGAAGAATAATACTTGTTAGCTTGTTGATCTTCTACCAAGGAAGAAGCCTATTGGATGTAAATAAGTCTTTAAGACCAAGTACAAAGTAGATGGAAGTATTGATAAGTACAAGGTAAGGCTTATTGTAAAAGGGTATGCTAAAAAAGAAGACATTCACTATGAAGAAACATTTGATCCCACAACTAAGATAAAGACTATCATAATGGTTTTTACTATGGATGTATAGTTTGGATGCAAATTCCTTAAAATATACATAAAAAATTCCTTTCTCAATGGAGATTTGAAAGAGGAAATCTACGACTCAACCTGAAGGATTTATGGCACCTAATAATGAAAAAAAAATGTGTAGGCTTATCAAGTCTCTTTATGTGCTAAAATAGGCTCCTCAAGCCTAGTACATCAAGATTGATGAAAATCTTATACAACATGGATTCAATAGGAGTCCATATGATCCTAACTTTTACCTCAAACATCATGGGGGGAGGTCGTTATAGTGATTACTTATGTCGATGATCTAGTCACCACTAACAAAATAGTGAAAATGATCCATGCAACTAAGAATGATCTCAAGCGATCATTTGACATGACAAATCTTAGGATATTATAGTATTGTATTGGTTTGGAAATAGAACAACAATAACATTAAATTTTTGTTTCACAGGGGAATTATACCAAGACATTGCTTGGTAAATTTAGTATGATAGACTGTAAGCCTATTACAACACCTATGGAGACAAGAATTTAGTTATCTTGTACATATCTATCACAAGAATTAAATGCAACTCTCTATTGGTAGTTGGTTGGGAGCCTCATTTACTTGACATATACTAGGCCTGATATTAGTTATGTTATCAACTATCTTTCTTGATTCATGTAGGAACAAAAGGTGGTACATTAGAAAGTGGAAAATCAGGTATTGAGATGCATCAAAGGTACAATTGACAGTATACATAGATGCAAATCATGCATCTTCTTTTGATGACAAGAAATCCACTATTAAATTTGTGTTCTTTCTAGGATCTGGTCTGATTTCATGAGGAAGTAATAATTAGAATTGTGTTTCAAGATCATCCATAGAGGTAGAATATCATGCTACAATAGGATATATCTATAAAGTGATATAGATATGCCATATTCTTTAAAGACTTAGAGTTCCACAAACTCAACCTATAGGTCTAAATTGTGACAATCAAAGTGCTCTAAATCTTGTTCACAATCTAGTGTTTCATGAAAGGTATTTCAAATGTGAACATGTTTTTCAACACAACATACAACTCCAATATTTCCCCACTCAATATTTGTGTGTAAATGTCTTCACAAAGTCACTTGCACATGATAATTTGGAGGTATTCAAAAATTCTATCTCTTCTTCTCTTCAGGCTATGATCAATTAAGGGGGGAATGTGAGAATAATTAATTAATTAATCCTAGCTTTTTAATAAATGTCTCAAGGTAATTTACACCTTTTATTGACATAAGTTAATTAGGTGGACTATTTCCTAGGTGTGATTACTTGTAATCTCCTATATATTAGGAGATCTAATCTCATTTAGTATTATATAAATAAATAGCTCTTGTGTTTTTCTTAATACAGTTAATGCAATTTACTCTAGATTTAATGCAAAAATATATTCACACTTCAATAAGTGGGAAAGTAGATGAGATGAAGGGAAATAAAACACAAATTAAATAAGTTCAAAAAATAGTTCACAACATGGAAGTGATAGAGAATGATCTATAAAATAAACTAGAGGAGGCAAAATCATGGTCACAATAACAAAGGAACCCAAGGGAGAGCAAAAGGAGTTGATAGAAAGGTAAGTTAAGAATTAAATGATAGAAGAAAGAGAATTTCATGATAAATTATCAAATATAATTATCAAAGGGATAAAATACTAAGAAAAACATTAGAATACAAATAACTTAACAATGGACTTCCTTGTAGACCAACTACAATAGAAGGCCCAGATTAGACAACTAGTATAATTGGTAAGTTGAGAGGAGGAGGAAGAAGGGACAGGTGTATCTAATTCACATTGGTGAACTTTGAGGATTAAAAATGAATACTAAGAAATAGAGTCATGTTAAAAGGCTCCCAATATTACATAAATTAAGATGAATTTATTTCAACTAGAAGAGATAAATAAGTGGGAAATGGTGGCATAACTAAACAATGTGAAGGCCTATAACATAGATCAACTAATTCAAATCAAATAGGGAATATGGACCACATTGAAACACTTTTTAATGGTATGCTATAACTATAGACTCTATCATTGGATTAAAAAACCTAGTTTAGGGCTCATATCCAAGGGCAAAGATATAATTATCATGACTTAAACACATGATAACGACATGTTAAATACAATGTATTTTGAAGGGTATAAGAATAGAATAGTATGGAATAAAATTTAGAAAATGGTAAAGGGTATGGAGGCATAATGATATTAATAAAGGAATCATGGGGCATATGTGTTAAAATAGAAATACCATACGAAAATAAACAATATGTATGGATATGAAAATTAAAAAATTACACAAACATTAACATAGTTCAATGTTATTTTGGATCCAAAAATTATAAATTCTATAAGAAATGTGGTCTAGACCATGAATATACATACTCATAACTAAAAATGACATCTCAACATATAATAAGATTGCAGAGATTTTTATAATAGGGAAATTCAATGCAAAGACAAAAAAATCTAACATAATGGGAACTATTATGGATCCAGACATGAATCCTCTTTGGATGGAAGAAGAATAAAATCAATAACGGAACAAGACATCAAATGATAGGTATGGGGCTATCATGTAGTTTGGATAAGAGCTCAAAATTTTATGTGGTATACATATTTTAATTCTTTGCAATGGCATGAGTAAATTATGGAATTTTGGAAATTACACACACAAGAAACACAAAGGGTAGAGTATAATATATTATATCATATGCTCAAAAAAATCTATATCTAGAATTGAAGAGATATAATTAGAAGATTATCTCATGAAATGTAAATGGAATCACACCATTAATTTTATGAAACTCCAATTACAAAGAGGTAATAAAAAAGATGAACACATTGGGTTAAACAAAAGTAAGCTAACACATAAAGGAAATATTCACTTGATAGAGAAAAATCACCCAGTGTTTAGAGATTCATTGGATAACAAGATATATGAAGGGGAAAATAATGGTACATAGTAAACATAGATCATGAGTATAATGAGAAAAATTCAAGATGCACCCAAAAAGTACAAGAGATTTCAAACTAAAAAGAAGGAAATATATAGTTTTCTGACTAACCGATTAATGGTGTGATGATGAATGAAAGACAACACAAAGATCATTAAAATAACAAACTGGTAGAGTGAAATAAAATAGGGATGCATATGAGAAAATGTTAAGAGTAAAAAGAGAGTATACTAGAACTTAGAAGAAAGAGTTGATTTGAATAGGAAAAAATGAACAAAATATATTTTAAAGGGAATTTTACAAGAAATAATAATAATTTGAGAATAACATAACATAACATAACATTAGGATAATGGTTAGAGTACACAAAATAGTTGTATGATCATGAAAGTAAACAAGATGCACCTTCCAAAATTATTCTTAATGAAGACATTTTTAGGACATAAGACATGATACAGGGGATTACAAAGCTAGCAATGGGTAAATCTTGAGACATAGCCATCCTACTAGTAGAACATCTAAGATGGGAAGCAGTGATAATAGTACCTTAACTCAGATAAATTTCTAGTGAGGAAATCCATAATGGATATCTGCTAAAATAAACAACCAACTTAAATATACCCCTATTTATAAGTAATATAAATAAACCCTCAAATTAATGAAGTATCATTGTAATATATATTCTTTGAAAATATATTTTGGAGTATGATAGAATGTAAAATTAGTAGTTGGAAAGTGGAAAAGTGAAAGAGGACAAAGGGACAAGAATGTTTTAGGCCTAAATAATCTACTATTTATCATCATGTCATGCTTATACACGTAGTTTAAAAGATGTGGGATAGAAAAAAGGGATGCATATTTTTGCTTTATAGAATTTAAAATGCCATTTCACGTAGTTCCAATGAGTAAATTATGGATCAAAGTTTAAGAACTAGTGGTCTTAATTCACTATAGGGTAACAATTTACATATTATATGAGAGCAAGTCAAGGCTAAAATTAAAACATTGGAAAGGTTATCTGAATGTTTTTGTAGTGATATAGGTGTTAAATAAGGTTTCTCTCTATTTTTTATTTTACTTGGGATTTACATCAATAAGATAGAGGATTGTATAAACAAATTCTAATGGGAGTGGGTCCACTTGGCCAATTATGTTTTGAAACTTCTACTTTATGTTGATGATATATCTTAATGGTAGAGATAATCCAATATTAAGAGAACATCTCCAAGATATATATATTGTAAAACTAAAATTATAATTTTTTTATCAAAAAAGAATGGAAAACAACTCAATTTTAACTTCAAAAAAGGTTCTCTTGAAATGGTGTCTAAATACAAGTATCTCAGCTTCAACTTTCATAACATGCTCAGATGTGATACTTGTGGGATGAATAGAATACAAGTTGGATATATAGTTGTTTATGCACTTTGATCGATGAAATAATGTTGAGTTATGGGAATGGAAAATGACTAGGGTCTTTTTTGGGTTAATTTTCACACCATTGGCATTATATGGTTGTGAGGTGTTGGATAGAGTGACAACGAGTTTGAAATGAAGGCATATAGAATAAATTAAAAATATTCTAATCATAAACAATTTCAAAATCAAGGACTCAAGCCCATATGAAATCATTCTTGTTGAAACATGTACTTTCCCTATAGAGGCAAACACTATGACCAAGTTATTTTGTTACATGAAAAAAACATGAAAACTGATAGATGACCTAAGAAAGTAAGAGATTAAGAGATGTACATGAGGAAGAATACTTGGATGAATCAGAGCCACAAGTGGATAAACATATGGGATGTTAGCCTAATTGAATGTCTAAATTATAACAAAGACATAGAGGATTATTTAAATGAAAATTTTTTAATAGTAATTGGAGGAAGGGGACAACCAAGAAAAAATAAAACTATATTTCAATTTTGAACTCAACTTATAAACAATATGGAAAATCATATATAAGGGCTGAAATTAATTGAATATAAAACATCTCCATTGATCAATTAGACTAAGATATGGATGAATCCTAAGGATCAATGTGGTGAGATGATTTTCTTTTTATTCCATAGGGGTAATCAAAATGAAAGAGCACATCATCCTTGAGTGTCTTCAATACATAAAAATACAAGACAAATATGTGGAAAGTTTCAGAGTTTGTTTTATGGTAGATATTTTTGAGGATGAATGATTAAAAAATATGAGGGAAATGCTAACCCAATTTAGCAAAAGGAGGACTAATATTTTGTAAGTTACCTCAAGATCAAAGAATCATTAAGAAATTGGTGTAATTTGTGGTCATGTAGACCATTCTATTTATTAAATTTAATTATGTTAAATTAATTCAAATGTCTAATTTAGGTTTATGGGAGATGGGGTCTAATCTCCACTTTCACATCTTATTGACATGTGCAGGGGCACTGGGGCACTAAAGATCAACATAAAATTATTTACCTTTATGAATCATAACGAATCCATACATTTTTTAAGGACTGACACCCTATTTTTTGACCCTAGGTAGGTTACCTTTAAATCTTCTATCTATTCTCTTAACCGATACTATTTTCCTTAACCACATGCTTCACTAGCCAAACAACAGACTCACTTTTAATCATTTACATATAAGCATATTTTATTATCATTTTCAAATTTCCTCTCCCTTCATGAGATTACAACCAAGGATTTGCATTTCTCTGCTTCTAACCAAGTACGCTCCCCCATTCTTGGTTCAAACCACTTACTAGGTATGTTTCTTACCTGCTACAAACTATTTACACAAATTTTGACTTTAGAGGGACTAAATTTATTGTTTTAATTTTAGGGCTTTATTGAATCTCAAACCTTCTTTTAAAATGCCTCCTTTACCTAAAGGAAGTTCAAATTAATATATGTATCCAGTTAATTTGGGGAGAATTTAAAATTACTTCCATTTACTAATTTTGATAATTATAATCATTTATACCCCAACCCTCACAAACTAATTTATAATTTGTTCTACAAAAACTACCCTTAACTTATTACCAAAATTAAATATTATTGTCTAAATTAGATCTAAAATCCATATAGATTGTAAAAAATTGCTTCAAAAAATGTGGGTCTTAAGGAAGATCATAAAATGTGCTTTTTGGAACCTCCTTGACACCTTCATCAATTTAAGGCTAATTTCATACCACCAATAGTTCCCTCAAAGTGTATTTACAAATAGGATCGTTGGAACACAATGAGAATGCCCCTAGGAAGATAAATGGAATCCAAAATTTGAGTGATGTAGATGTCAAACCATACTCAGGTACATGATTCTAGTTCACAAGCATAAATAAAATTATATCATTCATATTATATCCATTGGTAATACACTTGGAAGATTCATCAAAATGGATATTGAGTGGTCTACACAATTTCCATTTATTTATGCCCATATTTATGTGGAGGTTGACCTTAACAAAGGTCATCTAGATTGAATCTATCTAAAACATAATAATTCTCATTGACTCTAGATGTTAGATTATGAAAATATTTCTCTTAGATGTCATTTTCATCACCAAACCTACCATATTTAAGGGGTTTGTATGCATGCAAGCAAGAAAAAAAATAAAAAGGTCCAATCTGATCCTAGAGATTGACAACAATATGATCATACTCTTCCAATCGAGGTCACAAGAGAATCTAAAAATGGCACATGGAAAAAATAAGGTTCAGATTGTCCTTACCAAAAGGCATTTGTATATAATTATACAATAGGTGGTAGCAAGATATCACATAAATCTAAAACTTCACAATCTAACAAGGACAAACCCCTATTTGATCCTTAGCGTAATCATGATCTTCTAAAGGTTATTGTTATTCTGATGGATCTTAGTTGTCTAGAGTGCTTGACTGAGTTTCAAAATAAAAAGGGTAAAAAAATTTGTCTTGTGGTTATGGGATTTGGCCATTCATGATTTTTGTATTTGATTTTCTTTCTAGCCTTTTAGTCTATTTCACCTGGTAAGGCTTGGCCTTTGGTGAGTAACTTCTCCACTTGTCTTTTTCATATGACTAGCATTGTACTATTAAAAAAAATTATCAATAAAGATACACTTTTCAATAAAAAAATATTAAAAAAATAAATTATAGTTTAAAGTTCCCTAAAAAAAGTCTTCATAAATGGATTTTAAATTGACACGCCAAGTTGTGTTGAAATTTTATGCTAGATTTGATGAAAATATGTTAAATAAAATATTATTATTCTATTTTTTCAATAATTAAATTAATGAATTTAACTCATTGGAATTTGCATGAATTAAATATATTGGTAACATTTGCACTTTTTAATCTATCGAGAGTTAAATGCATTGGTAACATTTATACTTTTTAATTTTAAAATATAGTGGAATGTTTTTAAAAACTATATGAAATAAATAATTATAGAAATATTAATTTATTTTTCCTTATTTAGAGATGACCAATGTAATTTTTGAAGGGAAATGTTGGTTGGATAACTCTTGTGAATTTTATTATTCAAAAATAAGATTGAACATCAACTTTAACTCTTATATTCAAGGATTATCTAACATCTCTATCATGAAAGTATCCATTAAACTAGATAAATCCTCTTTCAGTCTGTAGTTGTGATACTTAGAGAAGTTATAAGTTCATAAACCTCATGGGTCGAATGGATGGATGATTGTCATGTCCTTTTCTAAGAGACTGATGATCTTGGCTATAGCCATTATGGACACTACCAAATGACTAACTAACTTTAAACTAGTGACCCTTTCATCTATCATAAATCTTTCTATTTTGGATTATCTTATATCAAATGTTGAGGTATTTCATCCCCTTTATTTAATATACCCACTTTAGGCTTTATAGGTTGAGTAACTTTAATCAATTACAAAGATTTTGTGACCTAATTAGTAGGTAGATGGTATTCAATGTGTATCTCATGTTTCTTATGTATGGTTACTTATAGCATATATAAAGGTTTAAAATCCTGATCAGCTAAAAAAACCTTCGCTAGGTGCAAGAATTAGATTTTATCAAATAAGATTGAAGGAATGGCCTTCATCATGTATATCCAAGGTCTTCCTAAGATCACGTTATAGGTGATATCTTTGTCTATGACATACAAATGAATTAGCACTATCTTAGGGCCTAAAGTGACAGGGAGAAAAATGGTTCCTATAAAATTATATATGAGTATACTTATCCTAGTAAGGTGTTATGAGTTGTGAAATAGTTGATTTGTCCATAACCAAGATTTTACAGGAAGGAAAAGGGGAAGATATTTAAAGTTTCTCCATCTTCAGCCATAATTCTATTTTTATATGTTTTTGTAAATATAAACTTGTAAAAATAAGGTTGGATCCCCCTCCTTGCCATCTTAGAGTCAAGAATAAAACTATATAAATCAAATAAATATCCAATGTCTCGAGAGTCCTAACTAGGTGGAAATGTATTTAGATCAAAGTGGTTGATCTAATCCTATGATGGGGGAGTAATGCTAGACATTTTTACTAGACTCAAGTCATTAAATAAGTCCAATTGATGAACATGTGAGTTTTTGAGTAAATCAACAAATGAAATGTGGGAGAACATCTTATTAATATTTGAGATTAGATCATTGTTCCCCATGGGTTTAGAGATAGAATTAGTTTCTATAATTTTTAATGGATGAGGACTCATATGTTTATACTATCTACTATAAGTAATGGTATTCGACTATTATTAAAATTATAAAAGTAAAACTAATATCATTATGGCATTTCCTTGGACTCCTAATTGAGGATGGATATCAATATTAGTAGTTCCAGTTGTGGAATCTTTGGCATCCTAATTACATGTTATCATTGGTTGATTATGTTTAATTGGTGGTTATGAGGGCTACATTACTATTTATTTTTGATAAGATGTGCTTGATGGTTAAGAAAGGGGTTTCTGCAGATCTAGAGATTCTAATTTTGAGGGATGATAGGATAATTTTGAAGGGCATGGGGGTTTATTCAAGCATTCCCTAGAAACAGTTATATAAATATTTTCCTTTGATCTTCAAGGAGCCTTTGAATGAATTTATTATACTCAATACTATTTTGATTATATGACTGATAACATAGTGTAAGAGATAATAGACACTAAGATTGCAATCCCTAGGCCTCAGGGTTTGTCCCCATCGACCAAAACCCTTGATAATTATTCATTTGGTAATAGGGTTGGTTATATAACTAGGGGAATTGCTCATCATGCTAATACTAGTTTTGATATTTATTTTGTTGATACATATTATGTGGTGGTTTCCAATTGAACTCAATTGCATGTACTCAAGGTGAAGGATTTAAATTCCTATAACTTATATTATTATTGGCATTGGTGTTGGTCATGGGTTGGTAATGATTATTCTTAATTAGGTTTGTATTTTTAATTTGATCAGTAATGTCATTAATGGTATTATTTCTATTTCAATGAAGGATCATGGGACCTAAGTTATTGGTATTATTTTTGCCTAAATTTCTAATTATCTCATTTTTGTTGGGGGTGATGATGCATCTGTTGGTCTTGTTATCTTATTGATTATTTTCAACGACCACTTGGTTAATTCATAAGGCACTCTCAAGAGCTTCTTTTTATGATTGACAAGGAAATTTTTCAAAATCTTCTCTCATCTCCTTATTAAGGGAGTGGAGGAAGAGGTCACATAATTCCCATTAATTAATATAAGGAACACTGGTAAATGAATATAGAACTTACCACCATATCATGATCAAATGGGCAATCGATTCATTATTTTATTTTTTGATATGAATGAATAATCAAATGTAAGTCTTGATGAGATTGTTCATGTTGAAGGCTTTAATGAATTCAATCGTTAATTGTTTTAATAAATCAATTGACCCCTTTGGGAGGTGGTAATACCAATCAAGATATATTATTTCTAGGGTTTTAGGTAATTTTTTTGAAAAACCCCATCCCAATGTAGGAGTTCCTTGATAGTCATAACGTAAGCCTTGACATGTGTGCTAGGATATCCTTACCCTTTGAAGTCATGAAGGTCTATTACGAGACATAGGAGAAGAACCCATTGTATGTTGAGATTAAGAGGCTCCTTAATGTACACAACATAGGTCCTCATGTTGTTTAAGTCAATTATTTAAATGGTAGGATAGGATTGAAAAGGTGGGATAACATAGGGCTTAGTTGGATAACTATAAGGGATATAGGAAACTTGATAGGGTCAAAAATAATAAACCAAAAAATATTTATTTGACTAAGTATATTTGGAATACATATGAAAGTAAGGGAATATTTTTAAATGTAAGAGGATTGATGGTTTGTTGAGGAGGGGTTTACATAGTCTACACATGGTCTAGGGATATGTAACATTTGGTATAAATAATCTATGGAGGGGGTGCACATGGGACGCACATAAATTAGAGTGGTAAATAATGGTGGATTGTCAGTCACGAAATTATTTTGAAAAGGAAAAGCTTAAGTGTTTATGCTTCTCATTATATTTTGGATAGGAGATTCATCATATGGAGGGACTTTAGAAGCATCTATGTTGGGGACCCCATGAATAAAAACATCCTTAAGGTATTGGTTACAGGCATAACTTGATGGGGGCATATGCTCTTGTTATGATGGAAGCATGTAAGTTTGTTATTTTAGTGGTTGATGAGATTTTTTAGATGGGAGAAGGGGAATGATGAGCTTATTTAAGATAACTTGGCCCCATCTCTTGACTCAAAGATCATTGGGTATTTTCTAGTTCATTAATATGACCCACTAGAGATTTTATGAGTTTATTCAAGGCAATAATGGTGTTAGATCTAGGATTATATTGTATAAGAGGGGTATGATTGAGAGAGTGGTTAGTGTGAATAGGTTGGTTTGGAGTGGGAGTCTCAAGGGTAGTGGTTACAGTTTTTATCTTATGTTGAAGGCATCTTGGCTCTTGTCAGGAAGATTCATAGTCATTAGCATGCAATTAACTTGTCCTTCATGTGGCATATCCTTCCATAATAATAATCATATTTAGGATTAACTTTACTATATCGGCTTTGTAAGATAATCAGTGGTCTAGTGGCCATGTCAGGAATGACCTTATGTCATCTAAGGATAGACATATCATTGGAGTAAAGATGATTGGTAATAGGTTCAGACACGTCTTGTACCTCATAAATAGAGACCCCACTCCTTATTTGGGTTTTAGGATGAGAATAACTATAGAAGTGGTAATCACATCAGTGTCTAAGGTATTGTTGTTACAACTCATTAACAAAGTCTCACTAGAGTTGAGTTAGATTCTTCTATAGCCTTCCATGCCAACAAAAATGAGAGTGGTTAGGTTGATACCTATACAACATCACATTTCTCATTAAAAGTGTTTTATTATGTAGAAATAAAGATACAAGTCCCTTCAGTCTTTGAGACTATGAGGAGGTGAAAATCCAATTTGATACTAGAATCATTGAAATAAGAGTGGTTAGGTTGATAACTCATAGAATGAGATTGACTGTATTGTTGTGATTGCATGCACTGATTTTCATACACAAATGTGAATGATATATGATGAGGCTAGACCTAAGGAAACTAAAAATGGGTGGAGATGAGGATCTAGGAAACTATAAGGGATAGGAAACTTGATAGGGTCAAAAATAATAAACCAAAAAATATTTATTTTATTAAGTATATTTTGAATACATATGAAAGTAGGGGAATATTTTTAGACATAAGAGGATTGATGGTTTGTTGAGGAGGGGTATATGTAGTCTACACATGGTCTAGGCATATATAACATTTTCTATAAACAATCTATGGATGGGGTGTACATGGGAGGCACATAAATTAGAGTGGTAAATAATGGTGGATTGTCAGTCACTACATTATTTTGAAAAGGATAAGCTTAAGTGTATATGCTTCTCATTATATTTTGGATAGGAGATTCATCATATGGATGGATTTTAGAAGCATCTAAGTTGGGAACCCCATGAATAAAGACATCCTCAAGGTGTTGGTTAGAAGCATAACTTGGTGGGGGCATATGCTCTTGTTATGGTTGAAGCATCTAGGTTTGTTATTTTAGTGGTTGAGGAGATTTTTTGGATGGGAGAAGGATAACGATGAGCTTGTTTAAGATAACTTGGGCCCATCTCTTGATGTAGAGATCATTGGTTATTTTCTAATTCATGAATGCGACCCACTAGAGATTTTATGAATTTATTCAGGCCAGTAATGGAGTTAGATCTAGGATTATATTGTATAAGAAGGGTATGAGTGAGAGAGTGGTTAGTGTGAATAGGTTGGTTTGGAGTGGGAGTCTCAAGGATAGTGGTTACAATTTGTATCTTATGTTGGAGGCATCTTGGCTCTTGTTACGAAGATTTATAGCCATTTGCATGCAATTAACTTGTCCTTCATGTGGCATGTCCTTCAATAATAATAATCATATTTATCATTAACTTCCCCATATCGACTTTGGAAGATAATCAGTGGTCTAGTGGCCATGTCAGGAGTGACCTTATGTCATCTAAGGATAGTCATATCATTAGAGTAAAGATGATTGGTAATAGGTTCAAACACATCTTATATCTCATAAATAGATACCCCACTCCTTATTTGGGTGTTTGGATGAGAATAATTATAGAAGTGGTAATCACATCGGTGTCTAAGGTATAGCATAAAAACTTGGAAATATTAAGTGATTTATATTTTCAATATGGTGTGTGGTGATAGTGCTTGAGAGTGTTTTGAAACTTGAAACTGATTTACATTTTTTAATATTAGGCATATATTGCATATCATATGCACCTTATATATGTCTCGTGTTGAAAGTGTGCATAATAATTGTAACAATGTATATAATTTTACCATAAATGAGTATTTGAATAATATCATTCTGTGATTTGGAAAATTTGGAAAATGTGTAAGTGTGCATAACAAACTTCTAAAGCATGCCCCACCTATATATAGAGAAATATGAAAATTGAAATAAGTGTTAATGTGGAGGACATGTTTTCAAAGCATACCCCCACTAAATCTAGTTTTGTCCTATATTGAAAAACCATGGATAATATGCTACAAAATCATTCCCCTAATGAATCTAAAATTTTTGTGAAATACTGAATAGTTATGGAGAACATGCTGACAAAGCATGCTCCCACTGAATTTTAGAATTATTCCAAATGTTACTAATATTCCTCTATGACATTCTACCAATAATATGCCCCATTGAGGCAAGGAAAAAGAATAAACCATTAGTTACGTCACCTCAAAATAATAAGACAATTGAATAATCTATGCATAAAACCATGTAGCATATAAAAGAACATGTCTAGGAAAATATTGCATTAAAATACATAGAATAATGTGATCACATGAAGGCCTATGATTCATGATAAATGTCAAAGGATTGTCTAGATGATGATGATAATAATAATAATAATAATAATAATAATAATAATAATAATAATAATAATAATAATAATAATAATAATAATAATAATAATAATAATAATAATAAAATTCAAACAAGCACACATGAAAGAGCACTCAAAATAAACTCAATATACATTGGTCCTAGCAGACCACAAACAAGGGACATGTTCAAATCCTGCACAATTGAAGGGACATTACTTAGTAAAATGTCCACAAAAGTAAGGATAACATATTCAAATATTCATATAACAAATAATGACATGTTCAAGTGTAAAATAAAATATAGGCACGAGGGTCATAAACAAATGATCATATTCAAATGCTCGAATAGACAAAACAATAATAAGGCAAGGTGATCAAGGAAGTGCATAGAGGAAAGCATAAACAACTAGCATAAACATACATAGTATCTAATGGATCAAATGTGTTAGAAAAAAACATCAAGTGCATAACATAAACAGTACCTTGTGAAATATATAATCATGGATAAAATCATATCTAAGTACATAATAGCCCAAAATGATAATGAAAATACCATACAATGGTAGAATATGTGTGTATCTAGATTAATGAAGTAGATGTCCATAATGTCGATATCAAATGAGTAGAGGGATGTCCCAACATCTCAAATAGGAATAAATAATGTATCTATGTATGCCTATATCACACTAAAATAAAAGTGTGACACACATGTGTATGTATAAGTAGCTTATATGCCATCCAACGACATGAAACTACCACATATATGTCAAGGATCTAATATAAGATGTAGGTTCCAAAAATATGTTTGGATTTTTGCATGTTTTGATTTCTTAGGTATTTTTGGAATATGTGAAGTTTTTCAACCTTAAATTATATCTTTGACATTATTTTCATTATGATTTAATAAGTTTAAACTATACATAGCTCATTCCTCCTCAAGGTTTACATGTGTAGCAAAAGAACTAATGTTATCATTTGGAGTATGGATAGATTTGACTTTTTGAGAAAATGAAATACCTTTATGATTTTGATCATTTTTTATACCATTTGGTATAACCTCAAAATTCCTAGTGTAAATGGATATGGATATTCAATAAACATAACTCAAATGTATGTCTTAATTACTTTAGGACCTCAAGCAAATGGTATTGTTATGTCATCCAAGGGGTCTTCCAAGTCACCTTTCTTTGTAAGTCTTGAAGATAAAAAACAAGCTATTGAAAGTGCCTTATAAAAAAGTTGTATTTGTTTGTGTACGATCCATATGGTTATGCCAAAAATCACCCATGAATAAGGTGATTAACAAATTCTAGTTGTCAAGATGTTATTTAATTTATTTACTCTAAATCTCATGGTGTGTAGTGTGCACCTATTGTATTTCTAAATTATTGTTTGAATTATCATGAAAATAATTGCTAAATATTTTTGGTTTTTTCTGATCACCAGGTTGTGAACCTGATTCCTTTAGAGGGTCATCATGTATAATCATTTTATCATCATTGAGATCTTGGATATTATGTTCCAATGTAAAGCATTTGTTCATAATAATCATGCACATCATATCCTTTGGGTAGAGGTTTATTCATATCAGCCTCTATAGGATAAGGGAGATATATATTTTAACACTCTATTAATCATGGAAGTAATAAATCTAGAGACTTAGGTAAATATGATAACTATTTCCTTGATGAATTAGAACATTTTGGTTAGGTTGTCATACTAGTGTATCAATGAATGGTGTATTATATATATAAGATATGGGTTGAGATATATCTTACTAATATTTTCCACACACTTTCCTTTTTTACTCATATCCTTGGAATTAAAATGTAGGATTATTTATTGGTTGCACCATTGCATAATGTTTGAAGGGATTAAGATCAATTGGATGTGCATAAATGAATCCTTGATGAGTAACTTTTAATACTATGTATAAAGTAGAGGGAACCATATCCATATCATGTATTGATGGTTATCCAAAGATAATGGTATAGTTCAAATCATTGGGGATAACATAACACAAAGTGGGTAATGTAAAGGGACCCAGGGTAATATTCAATATTACTTATCTCAATACTCATCATGAAATATTATCAAATCCCCTTATGATCATCTTAGATGGTTACAAGTATAAAGGTCTGGTGACAATTAATGATAGGAAATATTTGTTTTAATTATTTATCCTTGAGCTACTGTCAATAATAACTCATTTAACTATTTTATTACAAACACACACCTAGATGTAGAGTGGTGAACTAGTATTTATCATAGTTTGGTATGTTGGATCTTATTTTTCAAATGATATTTATGTTTAGACCATTTTGTTGAATTTAACATGAGGGCTACATGTGGTGAATCTACATTTCATTTCCAGGTTTTCATTTTTAATGTTCTCACAAAAATAACCTTATAAGGTGGTGACTTGTATAAAAAGGTAAAACATGAAAAAACATCATCATATGTCTTTGAAATTGATGGAATTGCTCATTTTAGTTTTATTGATTGTGAAAAGGAAGTTTTTTTTCAAAAGGTAAGTCTTGATAATTGATAATATTTGAAGACACCTATTTACAACCAAAGGTAATAATGTTTTCATTGTGCATTAGAGTTTACATAATATCTTTTATATCAACCAATGTTATATTACTTAGTACTTAGGTATCATGTAATGCCTCATATATGATATATTTAGAAATAGTGAAGTGATTTAGAATCTTAAATATAGAATTTAAGGTTATATTCTACCGAATTTATCAATAAGGCCACCTCTTCTGAAATTGGGCTCAGAAGGCACTTGTTCTAATGTATTAAAAAATTAATTTGGAAGAGAGATTAAGTGTTGTTTTCTACTCTTTGAACTGAACATAGTGTCCTAAATGATATACCTATTAGAAGAGGATACAACCACCTAGATGCTTATGAATTTGTCTTCACTTTTTTTCTTCTGCATTTAGATCTAGGTCATAGTCTATTATTCCTCATGAAATTACAAAACCCTAGTTCTCTGTCTTCATAGTGACCAATGGAAAAATGGGTTAGTGGGCACACAATATCGAGCAAAACAAAATATCCCTCTATAAATTAACATTTCTTACATAACCAATAATATGAAGAGGGACTCATATTGATTTAGTTCTTACTTATATCTTGGATTGAGAGTGAATCATGCAATATGTTAAAATCAAGTAAAATAGGGACCTAATTTGTAACTTGGAAAATCATGATATTAGGATGATCCTTTCATACTTTAAACCTATGTATACATCATCCCTATGACTAATATGAAAATAGGATGAAATATGGAAGATTTATTTTATTGACTTATGGAAGCTAAAGAATGAATCAGGAGTGATTATGAATATAAAACATTCCTATTACTAAATATCTCACATCAAAGAATGTAGGCCAACCAAAGCCTCCACTTCTTTATGTAATTCAAGTATACTATCCCTTTTTACAACAATATCATTTTGTGCATAAGTAACATTAGATGCTATCATTAAATTGAGGTGGACATAATACTTATTTCTTGTTATTTGGCTTATGTAATGCAATTTCCCATCAATATATTTTATATTTTTAAATATTTGAATAATGTATCCCCATTTATGTTGTAAGGTGGCCTTTGTGGACCTTATTAAACCTATGATATAAAATAACTTCCTATCTATCCCTTGTAAATTATCCACTATCTCTATATGGGCTTAGATGGTGCTCACCTCTAGCTACTTCTGCATGGCTTGAACAAAACTTCTAAAAATTTCTTTTATTACCCCTCTTATTGCATCCTTAAAATTATAAGGGTATTACCTAATCCCATATCAGTCTAAAGGATACACCTTCCTTCCTTTAGTTAGAGAGAAAACATATTTTCTCTACTCTGGCTTAGTATGTTGGCCCTCATCCATCACATTTTTCTTCTTAAAGTTTCTCAAAATACTTGTTTATCTATAAAAATGGAATTTAAATATAGGTTACTCAGTTACTACTAAGTCATATCTTCTAGTTTCTTCTTCTTATAGTAGCTGATTTATCCATGAATTAATATTTAGGGCAACTTGTTGCTCTTCTTTATTTATTTGCTTTCCAGGTAATGTTTACTAAGTTGGCTTATCTCCTTGAGTATTTGAAGGGGATGGCCTTGGAATTATCATAGACTTTGGGGAAGTTATCCCTATTATAGTAAATAGAGGAATAGCCTTCCTCCAATCAATAACCTACTTCTATACTAGTGTATATATGATATAAGTAGCCTTGCCCTCTAGCTTGCACACTAAAACTGTAGGTGTATCAATCTATGTGTCTTAGCCAATATGCATTTATATTTGTGTAGATAGCCTAAGAGGGGTAATTTTTATAACAAAAATAAAGGTATACCCCATGTTTTCAAAATGCAACCCTTTGTTTGGGTCAAGGGACTAAGGACTAGTCATACTAAAAAATGAATAGGCCACTATGGTGCCTAATAGATTTTTCAAATAGTTAGTAATAAAGGTATATGTGACCCAAAATTTAATAGTAGTAGTGGCCATATGATTCATATTAGTAGGTTTGGATATGATGGGATAAATTGATAATACATCAATATCTTAGGGATGGGTTATTTGATCAATAGAATGTGAAGATTATGGTATACCTATTTTGAGTGTAAAAATTGAGTAAGTTACCATAGAATGTGTAAATGTAAGACTTACATCTAAAAGAATAATATTTATGGTACTAGATTATGTAGATATAATTACTATAACTTGAGCTAGAGAGTTTGGAGATGTATCCAGATATATTCCATCTAATGTAGATTGTAGTCGTGACTCTATCTCTCCTTTTGCATCTCTCTCCCTACATAACTATAGTATAGTGGCTACCAATCTATCATCCCTTTGGTTGACCTCTGCATATCCTTTAATTAACCTTTTTCCACCTATATGGACACTCTCCTCAGATATCCATTCATTCTCTAGGTCTAATTTTCTTGTCTCACTAATTGAACATGACTTTTTAGTTATGTATTAGAGACCTAGTCCTCTTCACTAGTTATTCATCTCTCTTATTCTTCACTATTATATACCATGTTGGGGTGTGATATGTGTGTGCCCCTTATTCTATCTTACCTCTCTTTAAGTACTTCTATTATTTGTTCCTTTACTTCCACCTTTTATGAAGAAATAGGTGAGGTCTTGGGATTCCTTGCATATGTAAGTATTATTTTTGTAGTAGTAGAAGGTGGCAAAATCAAAGGTGGAATGGGATATGAAGGGACTATAGTGGTGGTAGATGGTGATGGAGTGGGAAGATAAATCACTAATAGAATAATTATGGATGGTGAAGCTATCTATGTAGTAGGCTAGGATAATGTTGTTGGTGGTGACAATGAATAAGGAGCAATATGTACTTGAGAGAAGAATGAAGAGTCACCTATTATGCAATGGTTAGTGGACCAAAATGCAACATATAAAATATAATAGCTAATTCACTTGAACTTATAGGACGTTATTCATCACTAGTGTATTGTGGAGAAGCAACATCAACTTTGTGTGTAGTGGAAGTTGGAGGACTCTCCACTCTCTCTTTAGCATGACTTGCCGTAGATAGACTAGCTTCTTCTTATGTTTTTAGTTCTCCTTAAAGAAGAGGTTGATGGATAGGTTAGGAAACCCATTACTATTTTCCTTCATATTAGTGTCCTCTCTAGTGATGGTAAAATCATAATATATATTTTACATGATAATCATAGGCATGTTGGCCTTGTACATTTTTATGGCTATTTCAAAATCATCTTCAACATTCATTAATATATTTTCATGGCCATAGGCTTGGTACCCATAGTTGATCTTTATTTTTCTTTCATATTTCTTGATGTGTGTTGTAATAGTCCCTCTAATATTTTGGTGTCTATTGGGTGCCAGTTCGAACCCATATTGTGTTCTAATCTTCCCAAAAAAATTTAGTTGTTCCCACCTTGTGTATTACATTCTACCAATACTGAGAGGGGTTGGATGTATTGTTGCCTACTTTGTATAACTTTATTTAGTATCCACAATATATGCCAATTGAGTAGAAATTTCCTACTTAGCAACTTTATTAGGTACAATTCTTGTTAGGTATAAATGATGTTCCCTAGTACTTTCTATTTTGATTATTGTGCATTCTAGGTATAACTAGTAATTGCCCATGTTTTGAATAGACTTATTTATTTGATTAGATAATATAAGCACATTTTCTCATAATTTTTTTGATAAACTATAGGGTAAAAGGTTCTAATCAACCTCTTCATGTTATTTCTGAACCTTTGCAAATGGAGAATGTTGAATTTATCACATACCCTATTCTAAGGATACTCTCTTGATGGTTTCTAGGGTTCCTAAAATGGTGAGTGTACCTTTGTATTTATATCATCCTCTATGTATGACATCATATAGAAGTTTCCATCTTCAAAACATCTAGGATTGTTGATTCTAAGAATTAAGTTAGAGTTGATTATCTCTCCAATAGCTTTAACTTTGTGGTATGTATAAATAATGTCTAGCAAAGGGGCCCATATCTCATTAACATAGGTAATGGGAAAAAAACCATATTTTATATTTAAAAGGGTCATAGTAATTATTACCGCTAGCCTAAAGACAAAAATAGGAATGGTAAAGGTAAGGCATTTGACTATAAAGTTCCTTGGGTTACCAACCCATTCCTACAACTTGTTATTGACATTGTTGTTGAGAAACAACAAATTCACCATATCTTGCCTTTATGTCATCTCATAACCAAAAGTCTATAATAGTTCTCAAAGACATTACCACTGATATATGAAGATGGTGTTTTGCTTATCTTGAAATGTAGTATTAATCCAAAAATAATCCTTTTATAAATAAATCAAATAATAGTTCTATGTATGATCTTACCTTAGGCTTGGTCGCCACATTTTGGAGACTAACCACTTTGATGGCTAGTATTTCATCTATGTACCGATGCAAGAATATGGAATACTAGTCCTTAAATTTGTAGGGTTGGGATTCCTTGGCCACATCCCAAATTATATAATAATGCTTAAATACATGGTTCAAGACTATCAAATCAAATGTTGTATCAGTATACTAAGTCAACCCTACAATAGAGTATGTAGAGGGAATTGGAATATGAGCTATGGTTAACATTGAATCTCTAGTTTAATAATCTTATGATCTATGAAAAGTCATAAATTTATTCATCATAAAATAACTCTAGATTCATAGTATGAACTTTGAATGTTTTGAAATCAATGTGATTAAATTATATTCGTCAATTTAAAATCTATTACTCTAGTTGTATTGGTCCTAAGAATTAAATGAAATAATTCATTACCTCTTGCGAATACATAGCTGTAATAGCTTTCATTAATTTTCCATGCATAAAATTTTAATTTTAAATTCATAAAACCAAATTATCTGACCTTTTTAATGCCATGTGGATTATTCTATGTTTCTATATGCTTAGTCATATTAATATGACAAATGTCTCTTTTATACTCTTTTGGACTTAGTTGTGGTGTCTATGATGTTTGTTTATGTACCTTAAGAGGACACATGTTTGTATGTTATTATTCCTTTAATGATTGAGATGTGATATGTTTTTACTTTGGTATTCCAACCACAAGTTAGTAGGAAGATAACATATGGATGACTCTCGATGATCTAATTTCCTAGATGTATCCATAGAAAGGTCCATGATTATGTCACCTCTAAGTTATTGTGATGGTGACATGTATATGGATCTTAGTGATCCACTTACATAAGATGACACATACAAAACGATCTATTGACATCACCTATGGGTGGTCAAGATGGTGACATATGGATGGCTCTCTGTAATTCACTTACTTAGGGTCACCCTTCCATAGGATCTATTGATGTCACCTTTGGGAGGCTGGGATGTCTTGTATATTTTATCTTAGGACCAAAGATGATCAAAGTGATGATAAATAGAAATAATGAACCTCATGATGGTCTAGAAAATTCCAAAGTATGAAATAACCTATTCAAAATGTAACATAGGTAAATAAATCACTAAATAACATAAAACATCAGTCTGATTAGTCATATAAATCATAAATCATACCATGTACATAAATACTTAAATAAAATTGAAGACAAAGATTAAATCATATAGTATGGCTTATATGCAACTTTGATTGTTTTTAGTTTCAATAATATCTTCCAAAAAATGAGATGAAGCCTATGAATTGTGTTAAGAAAACAACCAAAAGTCAAGATAGTTAAGCAAATTTCTCAATTATCATATAAATTATTTGAACTCATACTACTCAAACTTCTATATCATAGACTTTTTATTTAGAAGAGTGTAAAAGGATGTTCAATTAATATTGGGACCCTATTTTAAAATATTAAAATGGTGTGTGTGTGTGTGTGTGTGTGTGTGTGTGTGTGTGTGTGTGTGTGTGTGTGTGTGTGTGTGTGTGTGTGTGTGTGTGTGTGTGTGTGTGTGTGTGTGTGTGTGTGTTAGGGGATGAAAAATCTTTATATAATTTTGTATGATTGAGTTTTTTTTTTAAACACATATAAGAGAAAGGTTTGGAGTAACTATTAGCTAGGTATATGTTCAAGAAAACTTATGTTGATCAATACATCCCTATTATTATATGTACAATTCTATATTTACAATCACTCATCCAAGTTTTAGCATGGTATAGTGTAGTTAATGTTTAGAAATGGAAAGTCTTTATAAAATTTGCATGATTGTATCATATTAAATCCCATAGGTCTAGTAAATGCATTCAATCAAATGAATACCTAATCTAGTCATAACACATAACCTGACTCCAAAACCTCTAGTATTGTTAAAGAAAATTCTTATTAATAATAGTGGTGCATCCTTCTGAACCATCCACTTATTTTTGGGATTTAGTTTGTAATATACATGTAGGAAATCAATTGGTTTATTCTACAACTTTATAAAAAAATATAGAAAGCATAACAACTAATCTAAGGAATGTAGAATGCCTAATTTATTAGAATTAAGATATCTAATATATTGAAAACAAGTATAAAAATTAGGGAGGACTAGTATTAGAAAACATATACTTATTCTAGAAAGCAAGAAATCTTACTTGGAAATCAAAAAATCTATTATACTCATACGTCTACATTTCTACTTATAGTCATTCTAAGCCATCTCTAGTTGGAACAACCATGAAATAGTTACTCAAAAGTTATCAATTGAATGAAAAGGTGACATCATGACCTTAAAGGTATTTTAAATGGAAGGCATTATTACCTAAGATCTCTAATATTTGATATGCTATAATCCCTAAAGGATTGTTCTTATCATGTTCTCCTTTATTCTAATGTGCTTTATCCCATATAAGCATCAAGTATGAGATATTAAAGGATATGATCTTGGATATTTTGTCAAATCAAATTTTGATATTATCTTGATGTTTATTGATTCTATTTAGTGGTTTAACTCTTGTGTCCTCCATCTGGACTATGTATAATAGTCTATATTTTACTCTTTCATCTTCCCCCATGTACTTTTACATGAACTGGTACATTGGTATCTTGAGATTAATAAGGAAGACTAGTTGTTGTCCATATATGAGCAAAAAATTTAAAGCCTTGAGGGTTTGCTTGTGCCTAGTTCTAACTACCTACAGTGAATATTTTCATAAGAGGTGTCATTCTCTTTGTTTTTCTTGTGATGACTTATTAATGACATCCATCATATTTTTATTGGTAGATTAAAGTACTCCTTTTCCTTATGGGTAGTAGTTCAAAGAGAAATTGATTGTGATTTGATTATCATAGGCCCATTCTATAAATTTGATAGACTAAAAAAATGGACCACTATCACAGATATAAGGAAATGGGAATGCCAAACCTGATCAATATATTATCTCTAAAAACTTGATGACATAAAATCGTTTGGAATTCTTTGTTACTAAAACTTCAGTCCACATATATAGTAGTTAGTATCTTTGAGAATAAAATTGTGTCCTACTCAAGAGTTTGAGTTTATCACCCCAATTAAGTCCAAGTCCCATTAGACAAAGGGGAATCCCCTCAATGAGTAGATGTTAAGGCATGACGCATTTACTTATCTCTTTATAAATACATGGAAACCATGGTAGGTCATAACATGATTATGGGTGTCCTTGAAGATTATAGGCCAATATTATCCCATATTTAGAATGTTATGAGCTTTTATGTTTCCTAAGGGATGCCCACTACCTGTCTCTGATGTAATTTGTTTAAAATGTATGTATCCTCATTTGTTAAAATGCATCTCAGTTAGATGACTTCATAGTAATTTATTTATAAAAATCCTTTCTTGATCATGTAATGAGCCAATTTGATCCTGATTAATCATATTTAATACCTATTTACTTGAGTCTTATTAACATCTTTAATATTTATTCATAGATTATAATTAATAATTATATGGATGATCCCATAGACTCCTACCATCCAATTTGGTGTAATTTCAAGGTCAAACTCCTATAGTTTTGCCATCCACTTGCCTCTCCTTTAAGCTAGTTAATTTTGACCAAGTGTGAGCTTGACAACAAGATCTAAAATAATGGCATATATTTTGTTTCAAATAATATTTTTCCTAAATGTTTAGATATATTTAATTAGAGAATAAATTTGCTTGTCCATCATAGATTATTTCAACTTAGCATCCTTGAGAATGGTACTCATGAAGGCCATTGGATGTTCATTATCTTCTAAATTTTGTTTTAGCACAATAACCATAACATGTTATAAAGTAAATGAATAAAGATATAAATCCATACTTAAATCTGCAATAATTAGAACTACAGATCAAGCAATTATAGTTTTTAAGAATTAGAAAGATCTCTGGGCTTCTATGATCCATTCTATCTTATCATCTTTCTTCATCATAACATTTAATAGCTTGATAATCTCTAAAAATTTAGAAATGAATTTTTGAACAAATTTTATCTTTCCAAAGAAGGAATTTAGTTCCTTCTTGTTGATGGGAGGTGTCAACATGAATATGGCATACACCTAATTTGGATAGATGGAGATCCCACGTTTGATGATGATATAGAATAATGGATTCCCTTCAATAACTCTAAAGATAGAGAACACAGTGAGATAATCCATGTATATGATGACTCACTTTCCTACCAACCCTTGAATAGTGAAGTTCATGGATATTTGAAAGGATACTCTTTCATTAATTAGGCCAAATGACATCAAGTATGTAAAAATTTTCCCACTTTATTATGAATACAATCTTCATATGATCCTTTGTCTTTACCAGTACTTGATTGTAGCCTAGGAATCTATCCAAGAAGGAAATAATTTCTAATCCACTTATCATTCAAGTTACCTCATCTAGTGAGGGCAAGGCATAATTATATTTCTATGATGATCTATTTAGGTTGCTAAAATCTACACAAAGTCTAATTTCTTTGATTTCTTCTCCTAAGTAATAAAATATTAGATATCCAAGTATAGTTATCAATTGGGGAAATTATTCCAATATGTAATAGTCTATATACTTTTGTTGAATTAAGAGGTTTTAGAACTAGATTTATTAGCCTCTATCTCTACCTAAAAAGTTTATGATCTAGTTTTAATAGGATAGTGTGAGTAATAACTCTTGATCTGAATAGTTTTAGGTCTTCATACATCTAGGCTATCACATCTTTGTATTCTAATAGTAGGTCTCTCAACTTCTATTTCTCAATTTGAGTGTAACTTAGGCCTACATTTACCTACTAAGGGTGTTGGTTGGTTCCCAAATTTTATTTGACAAAAGCCAATTTAGTTGCTCTTAGTGGTTTTTTCTTCTAAGCTTTGGGGTCCAAAACATTAGCTCGTTATAAAGATACCATGCCTAGAGGGATGTGGTTCTATTTTAATTTGAAACAACCATCTTACCTTAGGTCCTCACCATGCGTGGGTTAGACATCCTTTCCATCTATTATCTAAATTTAAAAAGTTCTAGATATGTTCATGTATTTAACTATATATTGGACATCCTCTAATACCTATAAGTTATCCATGTGTTATCCTGGATGGATGGGAAATAGACCAACTCCACTAAGAATTTTTGTATTTTTAACTCATAGAGTGGTTCTATATTAGTAATTAAAGCTGCTAGTGAATCAATTATCTAGTTATGTTATCTTGGAATGGATTTGATGTTAAATATTTTGAAGGGCTCAATCAAGTACCAAGATATATGATTTTACTTTTATAAGTAAGTGAACTTACACTCATACTTATTATTGATCTGATTAAAGAGAAATTTAGAGTGACCAAAGATCTATAATAGTTTAACATTTTGATTCATGCAAAATAGAAGACAAAGATCATAGATTTATATTGTACTTTATTTTTAGTGTAGGGATACTACAACTTTTAAGTATAAAGGTACATATTTCCATCTACATATGTTAGGTACACACCAATATTAGAACTTTTTTTTAATTTGGATCCATCGAAATGAAGAGTCCACCATTAAGATGGATCCTCAAATTTTTTTCCATGAAATACATGTTCTTGTATAATTGTAAACATGTATATGCCTAAGTGTGAATATATAAAGTCTACCTTTTCATTAATGGTACTATACACCATGATCATATGCTTCATCTTAGGTTCTCAATCCACTCAGATCTGGTTGGTTACATCCTTCTAGGGAAACCACATGTGTAATAAGTCAGTGGTCATCTATTCATTAAATGTCTTTGACCAATCATATCTCAATAATAGCTTGTAGGATTTTGGAATGTCAAATACCAATATTTTTATGGTCTATTACACACATGGCTCAAATTCTAACTAAATACACACATTCATTAATTATCTAACACATGAAAATCAAGAATTATTTAATTATAATACCACTCTCTTTGACTTATTGGGATTCAATCCTAACGTTTTACACACATCTATCAAGATCACATTGGATGAGGTGTTGAGTTAACCAAGTAGTTGTGCATGTTCTTTCCTATCATTTATATAGTTTGAAGAAAGAGTGGTACATCAAGTTATCTTTAAATACTATCACATTCACATGTGCCACTTTATATTTCTTTGATGTAAAATACCTCTTAATTAGGGATTTGAAAAATACTTATCTTTTTTAGATGAACTAAGATAGCTCATGTAGGGTGATATTGACATTAAATATTCTTTATGTATTTACCAATGTTGTACCCATACTAATTTATGGTTCTATGCTCTATAACTGCTCATATCTCCTAGAGGAGGTGGGTTGTTGTTGGCCTAAGAATCTATAGAATTAGTAGCATTATTATTAGGAGGTATTTAATTGGTAATTGATTTATTTCTCATTATATTGTAGTTTTTCCTCTAGAACTACTAGAATGCATGAATCTCATATGTATTATCCATTGGTTCATTATCATCCCCTTATGGAAATGGGAGTTTATAGCTCTTAAATACCATTTTTTTAATGGAGTGTCTAGGATCAATAGAGGAAGAATCTATTGTTTGATGCGAAGAGCCTTTTTTCCAATCTATCTACTTCTAAAATATCTTGAAGGTTATGTGGAACTCAATGTTATCGATCTCACCATATTACATGTTGTTCTGAACCTTACACAAAAGGTTGTTTCAGTAATATTGATCATTAACATCATGTTGGATGAAACTTGATGTTATTGATTATTTATAGACCTATTTAAAGGTTTATTGTATCTATGGAATCTACATATCTAATTATTATGTTGTCCTCTAGCGCTACCTATATGTTTTTGTATGCCAAAAAAATCATTACTCAATTTTCATACAATCCTCTAAACTGATCCTCATTATTTTTTTATGGAATAAAAATTAGTTACCTATGTTATAGTAGTATTGGCTAGTATCAATTATTTATTGAGGACTTGTTGGTTGGGTGTAGGATTACTCAATAATATGAGATCTTGATTGGGTAAATCCTAGGTTAAAAGCAACTAATTATAAAACATGTTTTGGGTTTGGGCCATAGAGTTTTGGTTTACATTTGGAATTATATGAAAGGATATAAAAATAGGACCAAGAGTGAGTGTGGCCAAAGGTTATATCTAATGGTTCAATTTTTTTCCTACATTGATAGCTTCACCATAAGATAAAGGTATTGTATGAAAATAAATAACTCTGCATATAAATACAATAGGCATAGTGTCTAAATCATTAATGTTCATATCTAGGGACAATCCCTCATACATCTTCTAAAATATATCATTGAAGGATTGTATTGGCTTGTTTAGCTCTCTTCTCATGCTTACAAAGTGTTGATAAATAACACTTACACTAGTGAGCTTGCCAAGTTATGCCAAAAATGTGTTTTGACACTCTTACTAAGAGGTTATGAAATATTATAGGACATTTTGAACCAATCATAGGCCACATCTTACAATGTGAATGTAAATAGTCTACATGACACATCTTTATGGGTTGCATTCAAGATTCCAAAGGTAGTTTTGAAGGCCTTAATGTGTTCTTTTGCAATCCTTCCTCACAAGGGAGGAAAGGAAGGCATATATTTCATGAAAATTTTGGGTAAGTTGTGGAAAAATACTATAACATTGATAGTAGAGCCAATCGACCAGGTTGGAGATTGAAATGGAACTATTAGTTGATCCATAGTGAGTAATAGAAAATGGAGTTGTTTGCCTAAAGAGAATGAGTAAGCCCATGATTCTATCATATATCCTTTATCATATATAACTTTTATATGGATTTATAAAGGTGGGAATAATATGTTAGTGTTTGAGGTTGACCTTGTTAATCTTTTTGATGCTTTTAGTGTAATTCAAGTGATTATTTTTTAAAGAAAATAGAGGTAAAGGTTCAGACCCTCTTTCTAGGGAAAGTTTTAATATTATTATCTATTGATGTGGGTTTTATGTCCACCACATAAAATTTATTAGGTATCCTCTAATATTTAGGATCAATTAAAATTTATTAACTCCAAGGCATGATTTATGGGGTATGGCTTTTATAAATAACTTGTTGGTGGAATAGTAACGAGTGAGGTAGAATGTTTACAATGGGTAAATTTAACATGGGTAAACCTAGATCTACTTCATATGGGTGAATTGATTATGTTTACTAAATAAGGTGGGTAGGACTTCAAAATAACCTAAAAATAAGGGAAAGGTAGATCAAGAAAGAAGGCTTGTGGAGCACACGATATGAAACCTTTCAAGACCAAACCTTGAATTTAGGTTGGACAAGAAATTAGAAGACCAATGTCTACTACAAGATGATGTATCATGATAACAATAAAATAATTTAAGATTAAAAGGGAACAAAAATACAACATACTTGAATAAATGAAATCAAAGGTTGTTGTATTTGTTAGATTTCAATAGCACATCTACAATGGGGATTATGATTTATATCCACATGATATTTAGATTAACTATAGATTAATATGAATAACTTTAAATAAAAGATGAATCATACACATTCAAAGACAAATGAACTATAATTATCGAACTTATTGAAAAATATAAAAGCTATAGAAGAATTAAGATTTGAACTTCAATATCTAAAATTTTCCTCCATGTGAAATACGACGATACAAGTATAAATAATCTTGTGATGGGAAATGCATCATCTCTCAAGTGATGTCTAAAAATACAAGTAAAAAACTAACATTGTATGTTAAGCTCATGACAAACATCCATGTAAAACATTGATCACTTAGAATATATTTTTTCATTTAAAAATACAA
>JARHVA010001890.1:1592500-1797500 GCA_037957365.1 Torreya grandis
ATGGTTTAGGGATGTTGAGTCAAATGTTGTTTCTGCATGTTTAGTAGACTTTATAATAGATTATGTAGAGTGAACTAGACTATGAGTTGCGACTGCCATTGAATCTGAATTTCTTGAAATGTATTTATCATAAGAGATATCTATATTCATAGTATGAACTGAATTTTTTTTGAAGCTAACGTTATTAAAGTTTATTTGAAAATTTGAAATATATTTTTTTAGTTGAGTTGGCCCTAAGAATTGAATGTAATAATTCATTACCTTAAGTGAATTAATAGATGCAATGGATTTAATTTAGTTTTTTCACCTAACATTTTCATTTTAAATTCATAAAATTGACTTCCTCAACTTTTTTAATTCCATGTGGCTTCTTTCACATGTTCCCATATGCTTGGGCATATTAACATGACAAGTGTTTTTTTTCTACTCTTTGGAGGACAAGTGGATGCATGTCACTATTACACTAATGGTTGATGTGTGATACACTATATTTTTCTCTTCAAGCTATGATTTATTAGGATGATGACATGTGGATATATCTTGATGATCTTCTTTCCTGAAAGTATTCATATAAAAGTTCATCATGACAAGGATGGTGAGATGTGGATGGCTCTTCGTGATGTGTTTTCCCAATATCACCCATATAAAAGGTTATGTTGATCTTACCATATAAATTCCATGATGGTGACATGTGGATAGATCTTACATATCTACTTGCCTATAAATTCCCATGTAAAAATCTCTACTAATGTTACCTTGATGAGGTCAGGAGGGCTTGTATCTTCTAGTTTGGGACTCCAGATGACAAGAATGATGATGTGTGGAAATAATAAACCATGTTATGGTCTTAAAAATGCTTGAGTATGAAATAACCTTTTCAAAATGTGACAAAGGAAAAGAACCTAATAAAAAACATAACACTTCAAACTTGTTAGCCATATAAATCATAAACAAAACCACGTACAAAAGTACATAAAGAAAACTAAAGGTGAAGAGTAAAGCATATAGTATGGCTTGAAAAAAAAATTGATTCCTTTTAGGTTTGAAAAAACTTATAAAAAATGAAATGAAACCTACATATTATGTCAAGCATACAACCATAAATCAAGATAGTTAAGCAAATTTTTCAAGCAATAGAAAAATTACTTGAACTCATGCATTTCAAACTTTTGTATTGTAGACTTATACTTTTAAAGAGTGAAAAAGGATGTTAAATTAATATTTGGACCCTATTTAAAAATATTAAAATGGGGGTCTGTGTGTTAGGGCACAATAATCATCATGAATGGCATGTTTTCCCATTATCAAGACAACTATTCTAACATTTTTGGATGATCTTGTAATTTACTCCCATATAGTTAAGGAACATGAAGAGCACTTGACGATAGTTCTTGAGTGTCTCCATGAACATAAACTCTATCATATTTTGGCCTTATTTGCCTTATTTTATAAGGATATATATTATTTATACCATGTCATTTAAAATGATAGAATATTAATAGATCTCTCAAAGATCTAGACTATTATAAAGTAGTCAGTGACATGATCTTCATAGAGTTGTGCAATTTAATGGGATTAGTGGATTAATATAAGAAGTTCATATAGTATTTTCCATGAATAGATCATCCAATAACTTCCCTTAAAAAGAAAAGGAATAAGTATTTATGTATAGAAAAGTGTCATAAATACTTTTAGACATTGAAAGAGCACCTCATGAGTGTACCTATCTTAGTAGTTCATGAACCTACATAAGACATTTTGGTGCTTATTGATGCTGTTAAGTAAGGCATAGGAATTTTTTTTACATGAGTTGGTAGGTTGATGGAATATGATTCATGGAAGATCAAATAATATGATATTAAATACCCAACCCAAAACATAGATTTTATAGTGATGATGCATGCACTTGTGTGTCGGTGCCACTTTTTTATGGGTCAATTATTTTTTAGGACCAATCACTTGAGCCTCTTACATATTTTCTCCCATATGTATATCAATGATTGAAAAAGATGTTAGATAGATTTGGTATGTGAAAAACATTTTGACACAGAGCATAAGGGCAAGGAGAACATTATCACATATGCCCTAGTAGGAGGTGACATCATCTATCCACTATGAGGGCCAAAAATAATTTAATGGAATATATTATAGAGATAATCTCTCAACAAAAATTATGATAGGAGATGAGAAGATAGATGGACTCTTGGAAGGCCCTTTTGGGAATTATTTTATGATAATTCCTTGAGTCTAGGGGTCTCCTACACCATAAAAGACACATGTATGTACCATATTTTAGTTATTTATGACATTATATATTATCATAAGCATGTTCATCACCTTATTTAGTTCCTCTAAGAATTAAAAAAATTGAGGTTCGGATCCATTAATTATATTTTTTGCTAGTATATGTACATATAACATGTTTTATTTCTAGATGCCTTGAATGCCAACATATCAAGGCAGAGCATTAGCCTTAGGAAAGGCTCCCTTACCCTCATGAGATCCTAGAGTTAAATTAGAACCATTTATTTTTAATTTATTCATGAAATCCCCATGTCAACTTATCATCATGACACCATCAAGGTGATTATTGACAAGTTGACCAAGGTGGCACACTTCTCACCCACCAAAACCACTTATCATTCCATGGTAATGGATAACATTTTTTTAGATGACATATTTAGATTTACTAGTATACCCTAGAAGATAAACATTGATAGAGATATATAACATAGAATTTTAGATTAGTTTATAGAGAGCATTGAACTATATCCTAAATTTTGGGCATAAATACGTACTAGGGGACATATTTTGCATATATCTTATGGATTAGAAGTCTCATTGGGAGGACTACCTCCACTTGGTGGAAATATAATTTAATAAAAATTACCATAACTCCATCAACATGACACGTTTTTAGAATTTGTACAACAAGACATACATGGCTCCCTTGAGTTATGACTACTTAGAGGATCATATTTATATTAGCCCTACATTATTGCATGATATAGAGTGATATGTAGTTTTCATCTATGAGTTATTTAAAGAGTGCAAGAAGATAAAAAGAGGTATGCTAATGCTAATAGTTTATATAATAATTTATCTGTTAATGACATGGTTTTTCTCTATGTGTAATGTATTATGATCCCTATCCTTTATGTAAAAAATATTTAATCTTCGACTACATTTTTTGGTACCCTTAAATATTCTAAAGAGGGTTGATATAGTAGCCTATTGACTTACTTTGCCACCTAGTCTATCATGGGTTCATGATATTTTCCATGTTTCAGTTCTATGGAAAAATATTATAGATATATTACATTTTTTTTACTAGTCTGCCTTGTAGGTGGTAGAGTATGGATAGGTTAATTTAAATCTTCTCAAGATGTTGGAAAATCTAGGGATGGACCTTTGTGTTTGAGACCTAGACTAGGTTAGGGTTCAATGGGAAAAATATGATGAGTAATCTACCACATTTTAGGAAACAAAACCAATTTAGGTCTAATACCCAAATCTCTTTATGTGACATATATCAGGAGGATGTCTTTGTAAGGGGCATAGGATGTCATGCCAACTTTAGCCTTAATTTTTTTTAATTTGTTTTATCTAGATATATGATCATTGTATTGTTGATATTGGTTACTTTCAAGATCATCATAGCTTGTTATTTGATGTATATAATGCACATAGATATGATTTTTAAATTACCTTTCCCTTATGCCAAGATGAGTATGATTTCATACATTAGAATGAGATGAGGATTATGATTATGATTTTTCAATTGACTCTTTAAATCTATATAGATTTCTATGAATATGTGATTAGATGGATTTATTGTATAGAAATGAAATGGGTTTTTTATTTCCTATTAGTTTAGGATTTGTTTAAATTGGTTGTTTATAATTCCATGAATAGATATTCACATTTTAGTATGAATAGATATTAGCTAATAATCATGTATGAAACCATGTCTTACATATGTTACCATGTTGCGTATGATCATGGGTTGTATGTGTAGTTTTTTGTTTCCATGGGCATAAGCATAAATGAGGATATGATTCATGCATCCATGACAAGGTCCATGGACACTTCATGGCATTTCCTTGAGACATGGTTTTATATTATTACCGTTATTATTAGTTTGTCTAAAAATTTTTATGGGTACAATGAGTGAAATGAGTATGCATATGATAGGTGTTTGAGGAAGAAAATAGAGAAGGAAAAAATAGATGACCATTGACAAAACTGAAACTACACTAAATTTTTTATATATCATATTTTTATCCAAGTGTTTTTCATTCCATGTGTGTCATCTTATTTATGTGTTGTACACTACTTGTACATACATTTACCTCAACGTGTTTTGGATTTGAAAATATTATTATTGATATATTCAACCTCAAGATTTTCACCATTGTACCTAGATATAGAAAAAACATTCTCATGACTAATGTATAGGCATCTTAACCTTAAAGGAACTCCTTCATATGTCTTAATTTTCAAAATTTTGGAAAATCCAAATTTTAAAACATAATGAAGCAACCCTTCATGTCACTCATTGGGAAAAAAAAGCAGGGGCCTTGATGGTTGAAAGTTTTAGATTTCCTAAAGCAAAAAAAAGGCACCGAATTGTCATTTTTAGGAAGTTCTATGGAGATGAAGAGCTAAAACCTTGATGGGAACACATGTATGTCTTAGACAAGATTAAAAAGACAACAATTCTCTCCAGTTTTATTTGTATATTTGTATACATCTCACCACATTCTGATTGCAATAGCATTGTAGCTCGAGCTTGGAGTAGACTTACAAAAAGTATAGGGAAGGAAAAACTAAATAAGGAAATTTAAATTTAGAATAAAATTTTAAGCTTTTTATACTATTCCATTATTTATAAGCATGTGTAAGTTGTGTGTAAGTTGTATGGAAAAGAAAATGGATTACTAATTTCTATTTGGAGAATACATGAATGATGAAGAAAAGCTTGAGTCTCAATGAGGGTAGTTTAGTTCTTCAAATAGATGGGAACCCTACTACAGATGTTTTTATTTCCATTTCTTGACATTTTTTTCATTTAACTAGATGGACACCTTGATAAACATTGTACTTCTTTTTATTCCTCATACTTTCCTTTCGTACCTTGTTCCTCAATCTTTTAGGAAGTAATTTAATGGAGTTGGAAGTTTACAGGGGCCATTAATATCTAATGATATCATATTGATGGGAGGTGCATTTATCTCCTTATTTCTTAAGTTATTATGAAAGGTTATTTTGTTGGGTTAGAAAATTTCCTAAAGATGGTTGGTTGGGTTAGAAAATTTCATAAGTCTTGAGATCTCATGATAACTCTCATTTATTGATAAAGCATGTAATTCCATAAAAACATGGATGAAAAAACTATAACGAAGCATTCCTTTTATGCTCGAGTGTAGATAATAAAGTAAGTGACATGTTCTTTTTTAGCATCATCCTTTTGGGCCAACATGTAGGTGAGGTATACCTCAGTTGCACTAATGTAAATCATCAAGGGTTTATCTTCATTAGATGCCATAAGCATTGAGGGTAGGCATTAATATAGCATGTAACAGCTCTACATCATCAATTTATCACCTCAATTTCCATAAAATATAATATACATAAAACTATAGTATATTGTGAATAAAATCATGGAATTTATGTGTCATGACCCTTTCTTATGTTTGCCTAGAATTTTTGAGACTGAATGGCATAAAAAATTAAAAAAATTACCAGTGTAGTGAAGGATGTCTTACTCTAATCCTCATCAAAGAAATGGATCTGATTACATATCCTAAGAAGTTATCTATAAGAAATAACATGTATGCTTTTTTGGTGTCAACAATGAAATTGATGAAATGGAGAGACAAGTCATATTTTGGACATTCTTTGTGGAAATATCAAAAATCTATACATATCCTAATCTTATTGTTCTTCTTAAACATAGGGAAAATGTTGGATGCCACTTGGAAGAGTCCATTGGTTTGATAAACCCACCTTTTAGAAGCTTTATAACTTCCTCTTTAACCATTTGTGTGACTTAAGGCTTCAGTGGACAAATATTTTGTTTAGTTAGATTTTTGTCAAGAATTTTAACTTTCTTATGGACAATTACTTTAGGATTGATCCCAGCCATATTAGTGTAAGAGAATTTGAAAACCTTTGAGAGTTTGGTGATTAGTTTCTTGTGGCCTTATACTTCCTATGTGGAGATTGAATACAAGAGCTTGATATTTTTGGGACTATCTTCAATCCCAATTTTAATTCCAACTATTTTCTCAATAAGAGAGGAATTTCCCTCCTTAAACATATCAAGGGATAATGGAAGATCATGATCTTAACCCTCTTTATTTAAAATGTTCCTCTCATCATTAGAAGATAATTAATCCTATATATGGTAATAATAATCATAGTATTCATCCCTAAGGGCTTATGTGGGATAAAAAGTGAGTTAAAAAGACCTTTTGTGGTAGAAATATTAGACGTCATCATAAGCTTATAAGAACTAAATAATAGCCTCATCATTCTTATCTAAGTCAAGGACTAATGTGCTATGATATTTTACAGCATGGTAAATGAGTTGATCACCAAAATTATGACATATAAGAGGTTTTATCGTAACTAAGATTATATAATCATGTTATGGTACATTAGGATGATGGATGAATCATGAATATGAATTAACCATAGAGTCAACAAGTTTTTCTTATTCCCTAGGGATTGCCTTTATTGAAATAACATCAAAATATTTATAAATTTCATACACAAATTTTTTTTATAGTTTAAGATGGTCAATTTTAGTTTGATAGACCTTAGAGCCCTAGTTTCAAACCAATTATGAGTCAAAATGGATCCATAATTTTTAAACACTCAAACATTTTTCAATGAGAATTTTAAGAAATAGTTATTCATATTTTGTCTTATTGTTTTTGAATTCAAATTATATCTTGAAACTAAATGGCATGATTCATCCCTTGGGGGAAATTAAAGTAACTCTTGCCCCTAAACCTAGACAACAATTGGCCCCATAATAATAGAGGACCTACTAATCTCGTTTTTAATAATAAGTGTCACTTAAAAATATTTATTGATCCTATAATATATCAACATTATGAATATCAAATAAATACATTAACCCATCTTGAGGTTTATAATATTAAGATTCAAAAGGGTAAGAAGACCTTGCTTATTGTGGGGTGAATAGAAGATTCTACAAAAACTCTAAAGGAAAACTCTTGTGATCTAATTTAATAAAAATAAGAAATTATGGAAACTTAAAAGGATTACTTCTAAGATCTTGATTGACATAGGTAAACACTTTTGGGAACTCAAAAGGCTTTTTTTGTGCTTTTGATTTAGTTTGGGAAGTATGTTTCCATAATTATGATGACTTTTTAGTGTGAGAAGTATACCAACATGGTTATGATCTTGTTTTAGGATGGAGGTTCTAGGAATGTAATCATGTATTTCGAAATATTAATGATAAAACATGCATAATTTTGTTAATATTATTGTTAGATGTGGGTGTTTAGCCCTAAATATATTGATTAGGGACTATGATTAAATGGTACATAGAATATTCTAGGGCATAAGAGAGATAAAATATCTTTATAGTAGGCCAATCAAATGCTAAACTCAAATATAACATATTTTGAAATCATTAGCATGATGTATCCTATGAATAAGAAGTAAAACTATGCTATTTATGTAAATGACAAAGAAATAATGTACTTAATTAGTTTTGATACTCACACAACTTTATATTTAGAGTAGGCAGGAAGCAAACTAGAAGAGGGTTTTTGAATAGTCACCAAATTATGGATTAAGTGCCTCTATATCCATTAACACTATCATCTGACAGAAATAATTACATCACGCTACTATCTAAACTAAATTCAACTATCATATATAGAATACTTTATATAAAATTATGAAACCACCTATATTATTTTGGATTTGACTTTCCCTCAATCTAGTGGATTTAGATCTAGATCATGGACTATCGTTCTTCATGAAATTATAAAACCCTAGTTATTCATCTTTTTAGTGATATTGGAAAAACTGGGTTAGTGGGCACATTGTGTTGAGGTAACCTCAAATACTTTATCAATTAAATAATTCTCACTTATCCAGTACTCCAAAGTGGGCCTCAGACTGATGTAGTTCTCCCTTATGTGTTGTCTTGTGTGTGAATCATGCAATATGTGGAAAGTAAGTACAATAGTGATCTAGCTCTTAACTTAGAAGATTGGGATCCTAGGTTATTCCTTAAGTACTTTATGCCAACATTTTATTTTATCATTATGAATAATATGAAAGTAGGATAAAATAAAAATGTTTTGGTTGATTTAGTGCTTGATTAAATGTTTTGATAATTTACGTTAGGTATTTCCTAGGTTTATGTTATGTGTCAAATGAATGAGTGATTATGAATAAATACCACTCTTATCAAGAAATATATAAAATTAGAAAGATTATTCTAACCATTAGGATATGTTTCATTTATAAATTAAATTAATTTAGGGTATTGAACACTTGCATCAGCATATGACACTAGCTTTGATATAAAGGTCTATGACTAATGCTTGTATCATGGTAGTTATAAAATAAGTACATGCTCTAAAATTTTAGAGATATAAGATAAGTTTATTTTAATTATAAAAGGTATGGTTCATCAATATAAGAATGGTCAAACCAAAAGATATGCCAAGAGACATAAGATAAAATAGATGCAATACTTCTAAAAGTGGGAAATGTTCAAAACTAAGAGGAATAACCAAGGTCATATTTTTTCAAGTGTACAAGAATAGAGTGATATAAAATACATAAATATAATATGAATTCCAACACTTTAATATAGTAATTAATATTCTCATTTAAAGGAGAATAAATGCATACATGGGTGTGTATAACAAACATGGCCTTCAGTTGTGTCCAACTTGAGTGTTTTTTGGTGACTGACCTTTAACCAAGAACATCTAACATTATATAATAAATGTATATAACCTAAAAATGAGAAAATTTAAAATGATTGAAATTGAAAGAGTAAGGTTTGGGAATACACCTATGTATCGATGTAACCATTTTACCTACTAGGAACGTGATTTGAAAGATGTATCATAATGAATCACTAAAACTAAGATTCATACAAACATATAAATCTAAAAACTGCATATGTCTAAGGAGATAAAGATATATTAGAAGCCACATGATCCCAAACTTGGATAAAATGTGAGCTACCACCTATAAGTTTAGATTATCTCAACTGTGCAACCCAAACATACTCATAACATGTTGAGCATGAGTGAAAAAAGTCAACTCATACTATCAAACTGGAGAGGTTGGATATACAATCAAGTATAGCCTAAAAACTTGGAAATATTAATTGATTTAAATGTTTAATATGGTGGGTGGTGATAGTGCCTGAGAGTGTTCTAAAATGTGAAACTTATTTACATTTTTCAATATTAGGCATATATTGTATATCATATGCACCTTATATATGTCTCATGCTAAAAGTATGTATAATAATTGTAAAAATGTATATAATTCTACCACAAATGTGTATCTAAATCATATCATTATGTGATTTGGAAAATTTGGAAAATTTGGAAAATGTGTAAGTGTGGATAACATACTTCTAAAGCATGTCCCACCTTTAATGTGGAAGACATGTTTTCAAAACATACCCCCACTAAATCTAGGTTTGTCATATATTGAATAACCATGGATAATATGCTTCCAAATCATTCCCCCAATGAATCTAAAAATTGTGTGAAATACTAAATAGTTATGAAGAGCATGCTAACAAAGCATGCTCCCTCTGAATTTAAAAATTATTCCAAATGTTAATAATATGCCTCTATGACATTCTCCCATTTATGTTCCCCTTTAAGGTGAGGCAAAAAAATAAACCATTAGATACCTCACCTCAAAATAATAAGACAATTGCATAATCTATGCATGAAACTATATAGCATATAAAAGAACATGTCTAGGTAAATGTTGCATTAAAATACATAGGATAATGTGATCACATGTAAGCCTAAGATTCATGATAAATATCAAGGGATTATCTAGATGATGATGATGATGATGATGATAATAATAATAATAATAATAATAATAATAATAATAATAATAATAATAATAATAATAATAATAATAATAATAATAAGCTTAAAATGAAAACAAGCATACATGCAAGAGCAATCAAAATAAATTCAACATACAATGGTCCTAGGAGATCAAAAACAAGGGAAATGTTCAAATGCTGCACAATTAAAGGGACATGACTCAGTAAAATGTCCACAAAAGTAAGGATAACATATTCAAATATTCATATAATAAATAATGACATGTTCAAATGTCAAATAAAACATAGGCATGAGGGTCATAAAAAATGATCATATTCAAATGCACGAATAAATAAAACAATAATAAGGCAAGGTGATCAAGGAAGTGCATGGAGGAAAGCATAAACAACTAGCATAAACATACATAGTATTTGATGGATCAGATGTGTTAGCAAAAACCATCAAGTGCATAGCATAACAAATACCTTGTGAAATATATAATCATGGATAAAATCATATCTAAGTACATAACAACCCAAAATGATAATAAAGAGACCATAGAATGGTAGAATAGGTGTGAAAATAGATTAATGAAGTATATGTCCATAATGTCCATATCAAATGAGTAGAGGGATGTCTCAACATCTAAAATAGAAATAAATCATGTATCTATGTATGTCTATATCACACTCAAATAAAAGTGTGACACACATGTGTGTGTATAAGTAGCTTATATACCATCCAACAACATGAAACTAAGACATATATGTCAAGGATATACTATAAGATGTAGGTTCCAAAAAATATTTTTGGTTTTTTGCATGTTTTGATTTCTTAGGTATTTTTGGAATATGTGAAGTTTTTCAACCTTAAATTAGATCTTTTACATTATTTTCATCGTGATTGAATAAGTTTAAAATATACATAGCTCATTCCTCCTCAAGTTTTACATGTGTGGTAGAAGAACTAGTATTATCATTTAGAATATGGATCGATTTGACTTCCTGAGAAAATGAAATACCTTTGTTATTTTGATCATTTTTTATTCCATTTGGTATAACCTCAAAATTCCTAGTGTAAATGCATATGGATATTCAGTAAGCATAACCCAAATGTATGTCTTAATTACTTTAGGACCTCAATCAATTGGTATTGTTATGTCACCCAAGGAGTCTTCGAAGTGACCTTTCTTTGTAAGTCTTGAAGATAAGAAACAAGATATTGAAAATGCCTTATAAAAAAGTTGTATTTTTTTGTGTACAATCCATATGGTTATGCCAAAAATCACCCATGAATAAAGTGATTGACAAATACTATTTGTCAGGATGTTGTTTAATTTATTTACTCTAAATCTCATGGTGTGTAGTGTGAACCTATTGTATTTATAAATTATTGTTTGAATTATAATGAAAATAATTGCTAAATATTTTTTTATTTTTGTTGATCACCAAGTTGTGATCCTGATTCCTTTGGAGGGTCATCATGTATAATCATTTTATCATCATTGAGATCTTAGATATTATGTTTCAAGGTAAATCATTTGTTCATGATATGCCCTAGTCACTGATGATAATCATAATAAGAATTCACATCATATCCTTTGGGGAGAGGTCTATTCATATCAGCCTCTATAGGATGAGGGAGATATATATTTTAACACTCTATTAAACATGGAAGTAATGAAGCTAGTATCGGAGTTGTTTCCAAAATCTAGATAATATGAGTGCAATGGAGACATGATCAAACAAGTTGAAGCAAGTGCACACCACATAGATGCTAAAGAAACTTGAAAATAAAACAATAAGAGAAATTACACAAGACAAAATGGAGAAAACCAAAATCTGAGTAGCATGACATGGCCAAAGTGAGGAATACAAATAGGAGAGTACGTAAGTAAATCCTCCACAAAAGGTGGACAAGGCACCCCAAGAATAGAATGTAACTCCTCTGTGAAAGGTGGTAACAAGGTGCTAAGAATAGAGAAGTAACTCCCATCAAGGGAGTTACTTATGACATTCTTATGACACCTATGACATATCTATGACACACACCTCCACATAAGCTAGCCTATCCCACAAATATAGGAAAACTCCATGTATCCACAATAAATACAATTTCCCTAATTAATAAATAGGGAAAAATAAAAACCTACACTAATACCCCCTATAAGTGCAGCTTAGGTGGGCAATGTGGAAATATAGAATGGGTCCCGATAACTAGGCCTGATGAGGTACCCATTTACAAATGCAATATCCCATAAAATAGACAAAAGGAGAAAACCCATAGGAAAAAACTCCCCCCCCGCCCTGACAAAAGAGAGACATAAAAAAAAATAAGAGGCTTGAAGGCCCCCCTGAAGATGATACTGCTACAAATGTGGATTGCACCCCAAGAAGAGCTCATAGATGAATGAACTTGCTCTTAGTGAAAGGTTTGGTGAAGATGTCTGTAACCTACTCTGAAGATTGGCAAAATATCAAGTCAATGACCTGACTATGAATAAGCTCCTGAATGGAATGCATGTGAATCTCTATGTGCTTGGTTTGCTGGTGCTGAACTAGATTCCTACAAATCTAAATGGTACTCTTATTGTCACAATAAATGATGGTGGGATTCTTGATAGGAATGCCAAACTCAGAAAGAATCCCCTGAAGCTAAGTAGCCTCAGTACCTGCATTAATATCTCCCCTATACTTTGCCTTTATGGATGATATATCAATAGGATTCTACTTTTTGCTATACCAACTAATAAGACCAGAACCTAGAGAGAAACTGTAACCAGAAGTGGACTTGCGAGTCTATGAATTGCTAACCCAGTCTAAATCTGTATATCTAACCAAGTCAACCTCTATGCCAAATTTGTAATGAATCCTATATCTATGTGAACCCTGTATGTAATGCAAGATCCTCTTAGTTGCTTTCTAATGCAGCTCATGGGGTTCTTGCATGAATTTGGAGACAAGTCCCACTGTATATGATATGTCAAGCCTAGTGTGAGTCAAGTAGATGAGACTACCAACAAGTTTTTGATACTAAGTGGCATCAACCAATGGTGAAGAACAATTATCCTCAAGCTTGACTCCTGATAGAAAGGGAGTCAGAGATGGCTTGCAATCAGCCATGTGAAACCAAGCCAATAAGTCAAGAGCATACTTAGGATGTGTAAGAGAAATCTCTAAATCTAACTGTGAGATCTCGATGCCAAGGAAGTAGTGCAACAAACCCAATTCTATCACATCAAATCTATCTTCAAGAGATGCCTTCACCGTTGCAATAGTCGATGAAGGACTCCCGATGATCAAAAGGTCATCAACATATAGAACCAAAATTAAGAGTAAATCATCCTATCACAAGAAGTAGACATTAGGATCAGAATGGCACCTAGTAAAACCCGCTATGAGAAGGAAGGAATCCATCTTGGCACCAAGCCCAAGGGGCTTGTTTGAGGCCATAGATAGATTTCCTAAGTCTGTATACTAAGGAAGAATCTTGAACAAATCCTAGCGGCTGTTCCATGTAGATCTTCTCTTCTAGGTCTCCATGAAGAAAGGCACTCTTCACATCCATCTGATGCACATCCCAACCATGTGCTATAGAAATAGCCAAGGTGGGTCAGATAGAAGTCACCTTTGCAATGGGTGCAAAGGTATCTAAGTAGTCAATGCCTGCCACCTATGAGAAACCCTTGGTGACCAATCACACCTTGTACTTATCAACTGACCCATCTGTTGCAAACTTAGTCTAATATATCCACCTACATCAAACCATCTTTCTTCCCTTAGGAAGTGAAGTCAAATCCCAAGTGTGATTTTTGATTAAGGAAGAATATTCTTCCTCCATAGCATTATCCCACTCAGGTACCCCCGATGCCTCTTGAAAAGTCTATGGATCTAAATTGTAGCAAAGAAGGCATGTGGATCTCTCTGAAAATCCCCCCTAGTATGTCTGTCATCTATGGGATCTCTTGCCCAAGTTCCAGCACTCTCAAGTGTCTATCTAGCCCAAAGTGGCCCAAAAGTGGGTGAGTCAGGTGCTAACTCCTCATCCTCTGACGGACTAGAGGTGGATGACTCTACATCACTGTCTTCACTGTCTGAACTCAAAGAAGAAGAAGATGACTTTGGCTCAAGAACCTATTGTGGCTGATCTGAATCTGATTAAGAATCAACATGAAGAAGTAGATTCGATAAGGGAGAAGAAGTGTCAAGTGTTGAGTCTCTAGGACTCTCCTAAAAATGGACACTTCTCTCGATGAACAACTCATGAGTGACTAGATCTAGAAGGTGATATCCCTTAATACCATCCAAATATCCTACAAAGATGCAAGGTTTGGATTGACATTCCATAGCTTTGTATTTCTTCTTTAGAATGCGGGCCATGGATGGGGATCCAAAAACTCTAAGGTGCTCAACATCAGGTTTCCTTTTATGCCAAACTTCAAAGGGTGTTATTCCTTTCAAAGCTTTGTGAGGAACCTTGTTTTGAATGTAGCAAGCACAATTGATGGCTTCGGCCCAGTACTATGGTGTTAAGGATTTGGAGTGAATCATACAGCTACCCATCTCTTTCAAGAACCTATTTTTGCTTCTTGCCACCCCATTCTATGAAGGACTATAAGTGACTGTGCACTACAAATCAATCCCCTCTATGGTGCAAAACTGCTCAAACTTGATGTTGACATACTCCCCTCCATTATCAGTTTGAAGAACCTTGATGGATTTCTCACTCTATTTCTCAACAAGAGCGTTGAAGTCTAAATTTTTTTTAAACACTTCAGACTTTTGTTTGAGAAAATATATCCAAGTGTACCTAGAGAAATCATCAATGAAAGTGAGGATGTACTTGGCCCTTGTGAAACATGGTTTGAGAAAGGGTCCTGATACATCACTGTGGACTAACTCCAAAGGTTGTGAAGCCCTCCAAGATTTTCCTTTGTCAAATTTTTCTTCAAGATGCTTCCCAAGGGAACAACCCTCGCAAAGTCCTTTTGAGAATTGGACACGAGGCAAGCTAATGACTATGTCATTTTTGTAAAGTTATTCAAGATAGCGGTAGTTAAGGTGGCCAAACCACTCATGCCATAATTTGCTAACTCCATCTAAATGAGTCAGTAATGTTGTTGGAGAAGAATCTGATGCAAAATGTGAGAAGGTATATAACCTGGCTTGGTGATCTACCCTACCCACTGCCACTGTAGTATCACTATGCAACTCCTTGATAGCCACTAAATTTGGTGAAAACTCAACTCTCATGCCCTGACCAATGTGAGTGATTTGGTACACTGATAGGAGATTGGTTGAAAGAGAAGGAACATTTAGAACATTATTGAATGTTCCTCCTTCCATTTCAACTGACCCTCTCCCTATAATGGAAACTGATGTGTCATCACCCAAACTAATTGAAGTCATGCTACAAGGCTATAAAGATGAAAATTCAACTAGTGAAGAGCCCATGTGGTGAGAAGCACTCGATTATATGACCCTTAAAGATGTAAAAGATGTAGTTTCTACAAGGGCCTTGCCCTTTTCTTTCTCCTCACCCTTGCCTTTTGCCTTAGTAGAATCTTGGGTAGATGAATTCTGCTTGATGGACTCAGGAACACCTATGTTGTTCTTCCCTAGAAGATGAGTTACGTGATCTATTTTTTTCTTCATGCACTTGTGTTCATCATACCCTGTACTTTTAAAATAGGCACACTTAACCTTCTCATTCTTAGGTTTAGCATTGGAAGAGGAAGCCTCAGTGTTGTTTTTGGCAGGATTGGTGTTTTCTTTCTTCTTCTCCTAGTCCTTGTTTTTTTTTCTTCTTCTCCTTTGTTGAAGTCTTATCCTTGCCATTTTCAGCTATCAAGGCTTGGGGTTGTGTAAACTTCATTGTGCCCATCTGAATTATCTTATTTTCCTCCCTAGTCAAGTCAGCAATGAATGAATCCAAAGAAGGCATTTTCCATGTAGTGCCAAGGGCACCTTTTGTGGCATGAAAAGTGGAGACAAAGAGTAAATAGCTTGGACCTAACTTTGTGAGAATAGAAAGAATGAGTTGATCATCTTTCTTCTCTATCCCACATTCTTTCAATCGTAATTTAAGGGCCTTAAACTTAGTGAAGAAGTCCTGTAGGATGTCAAAGCTGCTAGGACTTAGACTTATGAGTTTGTTTTCAAGCTCATGACCTCTTATCTCATCAAGCTTCCCAAATAAATTTACTAAGGTGTCCCATATGTCACTGGGAGTCTAAGAGGATTCTAGATGGAAGAGAAGTTTTGGAGACATAGACAAGCTCAGTAATCCAAAGGCTTCATCACTACAGTTGTACCACTTAGCCTTTTTAGCATCAGTGTTGGGTTCTACTTCAGTACCCATGGTGATCCTATACAACCCTTTGCTTCTAAGAATGACTAACATTTTAAATTTCCATTCATGATATTTGAAGGGTGTTAGGGTTTAAGTTGAAAAAAATCCATTTTTTTAGCTAAATTTAGGTGAAGTTGTGTTGATTGCAAGTTGTGAAATTATACAAAAAGGAGAATAAAAGTTGTGAAGTGCAAGTTGTGGAAAGCAATCACACCCCCCCAAAATATTGAGCCCCCCCCAGAAAGTTTAAGTGCACACTCAAAAGACGTCGGACTCAGCCGAAAATGTGTCTTAGAGTAATCAGTGCAAGAATAAAGCAAGCAGGACATTGGACTTAGTCGAAAATGCGTCCTGGGAGACCCAAATTTTGGCACATTATAAACTAGTGCATTTTTGACAATTAACAAGTTTACACTGTGGAAAATTGAATTACAAACACTTTTGCAAAAAATGGCATCCAAAACTGAGCTATCATTTGCAAGATATTAAAGGTACAATTTTCTTGTAAACTAGTGTTTTTGCAAAAAAAGCACTAAAACATTAAAAATGCCTGTTATGGGAGAGAAAGTGGCCTTCCAACCACTCATTAGATTCAACATAGAATGAGGAATCCAAAGGAAGTTTTTTTGATGGGGAATTGGCCTCCCACTAACTCGAGCCTCACCCTTCGTCTTCATAGGTTGAAGATACAAGTTTTAATTCAGCCTCCCCCCCCCCAAACAAAAAATAAAAACAATATTGTCTAAAAAATTAAATACTCAGTTAAATTGACTGATTTTTGTTTTACAAGTTAATTTTAAACTGAAAACAAAAAAGCAAAGATAGTTTTGAAGGATGCCACATGTCCAAGGGGAGCCAAATAGGATGCCAAGTAAGGAAGGAGCATCCAAAAGCAAATAGTCAGAATTTATCTTGCACAAAAGACAAAAAATAGACCTGTTGGAGGGTGTCATACGGCCTATCTGAGGCACCTTGTTGGGCAAGAAAATACGCTGAGTGGCATGGCAAACAGGACTGTGGCAGCTTGGCGCTTTGCTAGAAAAGTGCACAGTTGAAGAAAGTGGCATAGAATGTGGCATGCACTACAGAAAGAACTGCTGCATGGCAGCAGAAGTGGTGCATCAAAGACAAAGTTGGCACACTGTACAGACTAGGCAGCAACTGAAGTGAGCAGCCCCTAAAGTGGTAGGCACTAGTCTAGGCTAGAAATCTTCACCCTTTCTACTAGAACAACAAATAGAATGCAGATTTTTGCAAAAAAATGAAAATATTCCTTCACCTTACTGAAGCCACAACAGATCAATCAAGGTACCCAAAGGCCAAAGATACCAGAAATGATATTGACATATATATATATATATATATATATATATATAGATATATATATATTTAGACCAAATCTAGAATTAAAAAATAAAGAGAACTCCACTCCTCTTGATTTCAAAATAAGCTAAAAGCATAATCACACACAAGATTACCAGGTTAGCCTTGATACCATATCAGAGTTATTGCCAAAATATGGATAATACGAGTGCAATGGAGACGTGATCACACAAGTTGAAGCAAGTGCACACCATATAGATGCTAAAGCAATTTGAAAATAACACAATAGGAGAAATTACACAAGACAAAATGGAGAAAACCAAAATCTGTTTAGCATGAGATGGCCAAAGTGAGAAATACAAATAAGAGAGTACGTAAGTAACTCCTCTACAAAAGGTGGACAAGGCACCCCAAGAATAGAATGTAACTCCTCCATGAAAGGTGGTGACAAGGTGCTAAGAATAGAGAAGTAACTCCCATCAAGGGAGTTGCTTATGACATTCTTATGACACATCTATGACACACACCTCCACATAAGCTAGCCTATCCCATAAATCTAGGAAAACTCCATGTATGCACAAGAAATACAATTTCCCTAATTAATAAATAGGGAAAAATAAAAACCTACACTAATAGCTAGAGACTTAGGTAAATATGATAATTGTTTCCTTGATGACTTAAAACATTCTGGTTAGGTTATCATACTAGTGTATCAATGAATGGTGTATTATATATATGAGATATGGGTTGAGATATATCTTACTCATTTTTTCCACACACTTTCCCTTTGTACTCATATTCTTGGGATTACAATGTAGGATTATTTATTGGTTGGACCATTGCATAATGTTTGAAGGGATTAAGATCAATTGGACATGCATAAATGAATCCTTGATTACTAGATTTTAAGAATATGTATAAAGTAAAGGGAACCATATACATATCATGTATCGAAGGTTATCCCAAGATAATGGTATAGTTCAAATCATTGGGCATAACATAACACAAAGTGGGTAATGTAAAGGGACCCAAGGTAATATTCAATATTACTTATCCCAATACTCATCATGAAATATTATCAAATCCCCTTATGCTCATATTAGAAGGTTAAAAATCTAAAGGTCTGGTGCTAATTAATGAGAGGAAAGATTTTTTTTTATTTTTTTTAGCCCTGAGCTACTATCAATAATAACTCATTTTACTATTTTATTACAAACACACACCTAGATGTAGAGTGTTGAACTAGTATTTATCACAGTTTCGTATGTTGGATCTTATTTTTCAAATGATATTTATGTTTAGACAATTTTGTTGAATTTAATTTGAGGTCCATATGTGGTGACTCTATATTTCATTTCCAGGTTCTCATTTGTAATGTTCTCACAAAAAACCTTATAAGGTGGTGACTTGTCTAACAAGGCAAAACTTGAAATAACATCATCATATGTCTTTGAAATTGATGGGATATGCTCATTTTGGTTTTATTGATTGTGAAAAGGAAGTTGTTTTTCAAAAGGTAAGTCTCGATAATTGATAATATTTGAAGAACCCTATTTACAACCAAAGGTAATAATGTTTGCATTGTGTATTAGATTTTACATAATATCGTTTAAATCAACCAATGTTATATTACTTGGTATTTGGGTATCATGTCATGCCTCATATATGATATATTTATAAATAGTGGAATGATTTAGAATCTTGAATATGAAATTTAAGGTTTTATTCTACCCAATTTATCAATAAGGCCACCTCCTCTAACATTAGGCTTAGAAGGGACTTGCTCTAATGTATTATAAAATTTATTTGGAAGAGAGATTAAGTGGTGTTTACACTTTAAAACCCATTAAGGATATTTACTAATTTTCATAAAATATTTGATAAGGGAGTTAATGTGGCAAACCATAACAACTATCACAAATTGGAATAAAAAATGGATGATAGATGCATCCATGCTACAAATATTTTATATTAATCTAGGATCAACAACAAAAAAAAATTTATAAAACATAAATTGACCTAGGGTTTAGAGTTCATAGATTGGGTGCACTAAATGTTTAACCCTAAAACTCTACATTAGGAAATCTAGGGTTAAAGGGGATATATATAGTCTAGGACACAAGGGTGATAAACTATATCTAGATAATAACTATTTAATTATAAACATAGATATAACATATTCTTTATACATTAAACTGAGATAAGCTAAAACTAGGAAATACAACTATGGCATATATATAAACAACAAAGAATTAATATACTTGGTTGTTTTTGATGCTAACACAATTTTAGATCTAGAATAAGTAGGAAGTAAACTAGAAGAGTCTTTTTAAATAGTCACCAAATTCTATATTAAGTTCCTCTAGAGCCACAGACACTAGCATTAGACTCAAATGGTTACAACATAACTACTATTTGAACTGAACATAGTGTCCTATATTATATACCTATTGGAAGAGGATGCAACCACTTGGATGCTTATGAATTTGTCTTCAATTTTGTTCTTCTACACTTAGATATGGGTCACAGACTATTATTCCTCATGAAATTACAAAACCCTAGTTTTTTGTCTTCATAGTGACCAATGGAAAAATGGGTTAGTAGGCACACATTATCAAGAGAAAAAAATGAGCCCTTTATAAATTAACATTTCCTACATAACAAATAATATGAAGAGGACCTCATATTGATTTAGTTCTTCCCTATACCTTGGCTTGCGTGTGAATCATGTAACATGTAAAAATCAAGTAAAATAGGGACCTAATTTTTAACTTGGAAAATCATGATATTAGGATGATCCTCTCATACTTTAAACCTATATATACATCATCCCTATGACTAATATGAAAATAGGATGAAATATGGAAGATTTATTATATTGACTTCTTGATTGAATGATTTGATAAATTTGTGTAAGTCTTTCTTAGGTCTATGGAAGGTAAAGAATGAATGAGGAATGATTATGAATATAAAACATTCCTAGTAAGAAATATATCAAATCAAAGAACTTAGGCCAGCAAAATCCTCCACCTCTTCATGTCATTCAAGTATACTATCCCTTTTTATAAAAATATCATTTTGTGCCCAAGTAACATTAGATGTTATCATTAAATTAAGGTGGACATAATACTTATTTCTTGTTATTTGGCTTATGAAATGCAATTTTCCATCAATATATTTTATATTATTAAATAGTTCAATAATGTATCCGAATTTATGTTGGAAGGTGGCCTTTGTGGACCTTATTAGACCTATGTTATAAAATAACTTCCTATCTATCCCTTGTAAATTATCCACTATCTATATACAGGCTTGGATGGTTCTCACCTCTAGCTACTTCTGCATGGCTTGATCAAAACTTAAAAAAATTTCCATTATTACCCCTCTTATTTCATCCTTAAAATTATAAGGGTCTTACCTAATCCCATATCAGTCTAAAGGATTCACCTTCCTTCCTTTAGTTAGATAGAAAATATATTTTCTCTACTCTGGCTTAGTATGTTGGCCCTCATCCATCACATTTTTCTTCTTAAATTTTCTCAAACTACTTGTTTATCTAACAAAATGGAATTTAACTATAGGTTACTCAGTGATTAATAAGTCATGTCTTCTAGTTTCTTCCTCTTGTAGTAGCTTCTTTATCGATGAATTAATATTTATGGCAACTTTTTGCTCTTCTTTATTTATTTGCTTTGTAAGTGATGTTTACTAAGCTGGCTTATCTCCTTGAGTAGTTGAAGGGGATGGCCTTGGAAGTATCATAGACTTTGGGGAAGTTATCCCTGTTATAGGAAAAGGAGGAATAGCCTTCCTCCAACCTACAACCTACTTCTATACTAGTGTATATATGATATAATTAGCCTTCCCCTCTACCTTACACATTGAAACTGTAGGTGTATCAATCTATGTGTGTCAACCAATTTGCATTTATATTTGTGTAGATGGCCTAAGAGGGGTAATTTTTACAACAAAAATTAAGGTAAACACCATGTTTTCAAAATGCACCCCTTTTTTTGGGTCAAGGGACTAAGGACTAGTCATACTAAAAAATGAATAGGTCATTATGGTGCCTAACAAATTTTTCAAATAGATAGTAATAAAGGTATATGTGATCCAAACATTCATAGTAGTAGTGGTCACATGATTCATATCAGTAGGTTGGGATATGATTGGCTAAATTGATAATAAATCACTATCTTAGGGATGGGTTATTTGAGCAAAAGAATGTGAAGATTATGTTATACCTATTTTGAGTGTAAAAATTGAGTAAGTTACCATAAGATGTGTAAATGAAACACTTAGGTCTAAAAGAAGAATATCTAGGGTACTAGCTAATGTAGATAGAATTACTATAACTTGAGGTGGAGATCTTGGAGATGTAACTAGATATATCCCATCTACTATAGATTGTAGTTGCCACCCTACCTCTCCTTTTGCATCTCCCTCCCTAAATAACTATAGTATAATGGCTACCAAGCTATCTTCCCTTTGTTTGACCTCTTCATATCCTTTAATTAACATTTTTACCCCTATATGGACACTCTCCTTAGATATCCATTCATTCTCTAAGTCTAATTTTCTTGTCTCACTAATTGAAAATGACTTTTTAGTTTATGTATTAGAGACTTAGTCCTTTTCACTAGTTATTCATCTCTCTTATTCTTCACTATCATAGACCATGACGGGGTTTTATATTTGTGTTCCCCTTATTCTATCTTACCTCTCTTTAAGGACTTCTATTGGTTCTTCCTTTACTTCCTTCTTTTATGAAGAAATAGGTGGGGTCTTGGGCTTCCTTGCATATGTAAGTATTAGTTTTTGTAGTAGTAGAAGGTGGCCAAGTCAAAGGTGGAAAGGGATATGAATGGCCTATAGTGGTGGTAGATGGTGATGGAGTGGGAAGAGAAATAACTAATATAAGAATTATGGATGGTGAAGCTATCTATGTAGTAGGCTAGGATAATGTTGTTGGTGGTGACAATGAATAAGGAGTAATATTTACTTGAGAGAAGAATTAAGAGTTACCTATTATGCAATATTTAGTGGAGCCAAATGCAAATAATCAAATATACTAGATAATTCACTTGAAATTATAGGAATTTCATCATCAATAGTGTATTGTGGAGAAGCAACATCAACTTTGTGTGCAGGGGAAGTTGGAGGACTCTCCACTCTCTCTTAAATATGAACTACCCTAGATGGACTAGCTTCTTATTATGTTTTTAGTTCTCCTTGAATAAGAGGTCGATAGATAGGTTGGGAAACCCATTACTATTTTTAGTCATCTTAGTGTCCTCTCTAGTGATGGTAAAATCATATATATTTTACACCATAATTATAGACATGTTGGCCTTCTGCACCTTTACGGATATTTCAAAATCATCTTCTACATTCATTAATATATTTTCATGGCCATAGAATTGGTACCCATTGTTGATCTTCATTTTTATTTCATATTTCTTGATGTGAATTCTAACAGTCTGTCTAATGTTTTGGTGCCTATTAGGTTCCAATTTGAACCCATATTGTGTTCTAATCTTCCCAGCAATTTGTAGTTGTTCCCACCTTATGTATTACATTCTGCCAATATTGAGGAGGGTGGGATGTATTTTTGCCTAATTTGTCTTCCTTTATTCAGTATCCAAAATATATGCCAATTGAGTAGAAATTTCCTACTTAGAAACCTTATTAGGTACAATCCTTGGTAGGTATAAATGATGTTCCCTAGTACTTTCTATTTTGATTATTGTACATTCTAGGTACAGCTAGTAATTGCCCATTTTTTGAATAGACTTATTTATTTCATTAGATAATATGACCACATTTTCTCATAATTTTTTTGTTAAACTATAGGGTAAAAAGTTTCAATCAACATCTTCATTTTCTTCCTGAACCTCTTCAAATGGAAAATGTCGAATTCATCACATACCCTATTCTGAGGATACTCTCTTAATGGTTTATAGGGTTCCTAAAATGGTGAGTGTACCTTTGTATTTATAGCATCCTCTATGTATGACATCATATAGAAGTTTCCATCTTAAAAACTTCTAGGATTGTTCATTCTAAGAATTAAGTTAGAGTTGATTATCTCTCCAATAGATTTAACTTTGTTTTATGTAAAAATAATGTCTAGAAAAGGGGCCCATATCACATTAACATAGGTAATGGGAAAAAAACCATATATTATATTTAAAAAGGTCATAGTAATTATTATCGCTAGCTTGAAGACAACAATAGTAATGGTAGAGGTAAGGCATTAGACTATAAAGTTTTTTTGGTTACCAACCCATTCCTACAACTTGCTATTGACATTGTTGTGGAGAAACAACAAATTAACCATATCTTTCCTTTATGCGATCTCATAATCAAAAGTCTATAATAGTTCTCAAAGGCATTGCCACTAATATATGCAGATGGTGTTTTGCTTAGCCTGAAGTGTAGTATTAATCCAAAAAAAGTCCATTTATAAATAAATCTAATAATAGTTCTATGTATGACCTTACCTTAGGCTTGGCTGCGACATTGTAAAGACTAACCACTTTGATGGCTATTATTTCATCTATGTACCTATGTGATAATATGGAATACTACTCCTTAACTTTGTAGGGTTGAGATTCCTTGACCACATCCCAAATTATATTGTAATGCTTAAATACATGGTTTAGGACTGTCAAATCAAATGTTGTATCAGTATACTAAGTTAACCCTAGAATAGAGTATGGAGAGGGAATTGGATTATGTGTTATGCTTAACATTGAATCTCTAGTTTGAAAATCTTCTGATCTATGAAAAGTCATAAATTTATTTAGCATAAAATAACTCTAGATTCATAGTATGAACTTTGAATGTTTTGAAATCAATGTCATTAGATTAGATTTGTCAATTTAAAATCTATTACTTTAGTTGTGTTTGTCTTAAGAATTAAATACAATAATTCATTACCTCTTACGAATCCATAGCTATAATAGATTTCATTAATTTTTCATGCATAAAATTATAATTTTAAATTAATAAAACCAAATGCCATGAATTTTTTAATGTCATGTGTATTATTCTACATGTTTCTAGATGCTTAGTCATATTAATATTACAAATGTCTCTTTTCTACTCTTTTGAACTTAGTTGTGGTGTCTGTGATGTTTGTTTATGTGTCATGACAGGATACATGTTTGTATATTATTTTTCCTCTAACGATTCAGATGTGATATATTTTTAATTTGATATTCCAACCATAGGTTAGTAGGATGATTCTTGATTATCCAATTTCCTAGAAGTATCCATAGAAAGGTCCATGATTGTGTCACCTCTAAGTTAGTCTGATGGTGACATGTATATGGCTCTTAGTGATCCACTTACCTAAGATAACCCATACAAAATTCTCTATTAACATCACCTATGGGAGGTTAGGATGGTGACATGTAGATGGCTCTCTGTAATTCACTTACTCAGGGTCACCCTTTTATAAGCTCTACTAATGTCACCTTTGGGAGGCTGGGATGGCTTGTATATTTTATCTTAGGACTACAGATGATCGGAGTGATGGTAAATAGAAAGAATTAACCTCGATATGGTCTAAAAAATTCCAAAGTATGAAATAACTTATTCAAAATGTAACATAGGTAAATAAATCACTAAATAACATAAGACATTAGTCTGATTAGTCATTTAAATCATAAATCATACCATGTACATAAATACTTAAATAAAATTGAATACAAAGAGTAAAGCATATAGTATGGCTTATATACAACATTGATTTTTTTTAGTTTCAAAAATATCTTCCAAAAAATGAGATGAAACCTATGAATTGTGTTAAGAAAACAACTAAAATTCAAGATAGTTAAGCAAATTTCTCAATTATCATATAAATTATTTAAACTTATACTACTTGAACTTCTATATCATAGACTTTAGATTTATAAGAGTGAAAAAAGATGTTAAATTAATATTGGCACCGTATTTTAAAATATTAAAATGGTTGTGTGTGTGTGTGTGTGTGTGTGTGTGTGTGTGTGTGTGTGTGTGTGTGTGTGTGTGTGTGTGTGTGTGTGTGTGTGTGTGTGCGTGCGTGTGCGTGCATGTGTGTGTGTGTGTGTGTGTGTTAGGGCACAAGAACTCCTTATATATGTATGATTGATTTTTTTTTTTTAAAACATATAGGAGAAAGGTTTGGAGTAACTATTAGCTAGGTGTATGTATAATAAAATTTATGTTGATCAATACATCCCTATTATTATATGTAAAATTCTATGTCTAATATCACTCATCCAAGTTTTAGCATGGTATAGTGCAGTTGATCTTTGGAAATGGAAAGTCTTTATAAAATTTGCATGATTGTATCAAATTACATCCCGTAGGTCTAGTAAATGAATTCAATCAAATCAATACCTAATTTAGTCATAGCACATACCCTGACTCCAAAACCTCTAGTATTGTTAAAGTAAATCCTTATGAAGACTAGTGATTCACCCTTCTAAACCATCCCCTTATTTATGGGAATTAGTTTTTAATATCCATGTAGGAAATCAATTGGTTTATTCTACAACTTTATAAAAAAATCTAGAAAGCATAACAACTAATCTAAGGAATGTAAAATGCCTAATTTATTAGAATTAAGATATCTAATATATTGAAATCAAGTATACAAATTAGGGAGGACTAGTCTTAGAAAACATATACTTATTCTAGAAAATAGGAAAACTAACTTGGAAATTAGAAAATCTATTATAATCATATGTCTACATTTCCACTTATAGTCATTCTAAGCCATCTCTACTTGGAACAACCATGAAATAGTTCCTAAAAAGTTATCCATTAACTGAAAAGATGAGGTCATTACCTTAGAGGTATTTAAAATGGAAGGCATTATTACCTAATATTTCTAATATTTGATATGTTATAATCCCTAAAGTATTGATCTTATCATGTTGTCCTTTCTTCTAATGTGATTTATCCCATATAAGCACCAAGTATGAGATATTAAAGGATATGATCTTGGATATTTTGTGAAATCATATTTTGATATTATCTTGATGTTTATTGATTATATTTAGTGGTTTAACTGTTGTGTCCTCCATCTAGACTATGTATAATAGTCTATATTTTACTCTTTCATCTTCCCCCATGTACTTTTACATGAATTGGCAAATTAGTATCTTGAGATTAATAAGGAAGACTAGTTATTGTCCATATATGAGAAAAATAATTGAAGCCTTGAGGGTTTGCTTGCCCCTGGTTCTAACTGCCTACAATGCATATTTTCATAAGAGGTGTCATTCTCTTGGTTTTCCTTGTGATGACTTATTAATGACATCCATCATATTTTTATTGGTGGATTGAACTACTCTATTTCCTTATGGGTAGTAGTTCAAAGAGAAATTGATTGTGATTTGATTATCATAAGCCCATTCTATATATTTGATAGATTAATAAACTAGACCATTATCATAGATATAAGGAAATGGGAATGTCAAACTTGATTTATATATTCTCTTCTAGAAACATGATGACATAAAATGATTTGGAATTCTTTGTTACTACAGCTTCAGTCCACATGGTATAGTAGTTACTATCTATGAGAATAAAATTGGGTCCTACTCAAGAGTTTGAGTTTAACACCCCAATTAAGTCCAAGTCCCATTAGACAAAGGGGACTCCCCTCAATGACTAAATGTTAAGGCATGAAGCATTTACTTATCTCTTCATAAATACATGGAAATCATGGTAGGTCCTAACATGATTATGTGTGTCCTTGAAGATTATAGGCCAATATTATTCCATCCTTAGAATATCATGAGCTGCTATGTTTCCTAAGGGATGGCCACTACCTGTCTCTGATGCAATTTGTTTAGGATATCTATAGCCTCTTTTTTTAAAATGCATCTCAATTAGATGACTTCATAGTTATTTCTTTATAAAAATCCTTTCTTGATCATGTAATGAGCCAATTTGAGCCTGATTGCTCATATTTAATCCCTATTTAACTAGCAATGACACATACATATGATCAAGTAATGGATGATTTGAGTGCACCACTCACCCCTAGATACTTGAGTCTCATTAACGTGTTTAATATTTATTCATGGATTATAATAAATAATTATTTGGATGATCCCATGGACTCTTACCATCTAATTTGGCCTAATTTCAAGGTCAAACTCCTATAGTTTTCCCATCCGTTTGCCTCTTCTTCAACCTAGTTCATTTTGTCCAACAAGTGTGAGCTTGACAACAAGATCTGAAATAATGGCATATATTTTATTTGCCTAAATGTTTAGATATATTTAATTAGAGAATAAATTTTCTTGTCCATCATAGATTATTTCAACTTAGCATCCTTCATAATCATACTCATGAAGGCCATTGGATGTTCATTATCTTTTAGCTTTTGTTTGAGCACAATAACCATAACATGTTATAAAGCAAATGAATAAAGATATAAATCCATACTTAAATATGCAATAATCAAAACTAGAGATTGAGCAATTATAGTTTTTACGACTTGGAAAGATATCTAGGCTTCTATCATCCACTCTATCTTATCATCTTTCTTCAACATAACATTTAATAGCTTGATAATCTCTAAAAATTTAGAAATGAATTTTTAAACAAATTTTATCTTTCCAAAAAAGGAATTTAGTTCCTTCTTGTTGATGGGAGGTGTCAACATGAATATGGCCTACACCTAATTTGGAAAAATGGAGATTCCATGTTTGATAATGATATGGAATAATAGATTCTCTTCAATAACTCTAAAGATAGAGAACACAATGAGATAATCCATGTATATGATGATTCACTTTCCTACCAACCCTTGAATAGTGATGTTCATGGATATTTGAAAGGATACTCTGGCATTAAATAGGTCAAATGACATCAAGTATGTAAAAATTTCCAAATTTGTTGTGAATACAATCTTTATTTGATCCTCTGTCTTTATCAGTACCTGATTTTAGCCTAGGAATCTATCCAACAAGGATATCATTTGTAATCCACTTATCATTCAAGTTACCTCATCTAGTGAGGGCAAGGGGTAATTATCTTTCTATGATGATATTTTTAGGTTCCTAAAATCTACATAGAGTCTAATTTCTTTGATTTTTTCTCCTAAGTAGTAAAATATTAGCTATCCAAGTAGAGTTACTAATTGGGGAAATTATTCCAATCTGTAATAGTTTATATACTTTTGTTGAATTAAGAGGTTTTAGAACTAGATTTACTAGCATCTATCTCTACCTAAAAGGTTTATGATCTAGTTTTAATAGGATAGTGCTAGTAATTACTCTTGATATGAATAGTTCTTGATATGAATAGTTTTAGGTCTTCATACATCTAGGCTATCAAATCTTTGTACTATACTAGTAGGTGTCTCAACTTTTATTTCTCAATTTGAGTGAAACATAGGCCTACATTTACCTACTAAAGGTTTTAGTTAGTTCCCAAATTTTATTCAACAAAAGCTGATTAGTTGCTCTTAGTGGTTTTTTTTTCTAAGCTTTGGGGTCCAAAACATAAGCTCATTATAAATATACCATGCCTAGAGGGATGCAGTTCTCTTTTAATTTCAAAACACCATCTTCCCTTAAGTCCTCACCATGCATGGGTTAGACATCCTTTCCATCTATTATCTAAATTTATAAAGTTATAGATATGTTCATGAATTAAACTATATATTGGACATCCTCGAACACCTAGAAGTTATCCATGTGTTATGTTGGATGGATGTGAAATGGAGCAACTCCACTTGGAAATTTTGTACTTTTAACTCATAGAGTGGTTCTATATTGCAACTAAAGCTGCTAGTGAATTGATTATCTAGTTATTTATCTTTGAATGGATTTGATGTTAAATATATTGAAGGACTCAATCAAGTACCAAGATCTATGCTTGTACTTATATAGGTAAGTGAGCTTACACTCATAATTATTATTGATCTGATTAACTACCAATTTAGAGTAACCAAAGATCTATAATAGTTTAAGATTTTGCTTGATGAAAACTACAAGAAAATGATCATAGATTTATATTGTAATCTATTTTTAGTGTAGGTATACTACAAATTTTAAGTATAAAGGTACATATTTCCATCTAGATATGTTAGGTACACACTGATATTAGAACAATTTTTTAATGTGGATCCATTGAAATGAAGAGTCCACCACTGAGATGGATATTCAATTTTTTTCCATGAAATACATGTTCTTGTATAATTATAAACATATATATGCCTAAGTGTGAATATATAAAGTCTACCTTTTCATTAATGGTAATATACTCCATGATCATATGCTTCATATTAGGTTCTAGATCCACTCAGATTTGGTTGGTTACCTCCTTGCAGGGCAACCACATGTGTAATAGGTCAGTGGTCATGTATCCATTAAATTTCTTTGACCAATCACATCTCAATAATAGCTTGTAGGATTTTGGAAAGTCAAATACCAATATTTCTATGGTCTATTGCACACATGGCTCAAATTCCAACTAAACACACACATTCATTAATTCTCTAACACATGACACTCAAGAATTGTTTAATTATAAGACGACTCTCTTTGACTTATTGGGATTCAATCCTAACTTTTTGCACATGTCTATCGACATTACATTGGCTAAGGTGTTGAGTTAACCATGTATTTGTGCATGTTCTTTCTTATCATTTATATAGTTAGAAGAAAGAGTGGTACATCAAGTTATCTTTAAATACTATCAAATTCACATATGCAACTTTAGATTTATCTAATGTAAAATAACTCTTAGTTAGGGCCTTGAAAAATAATTATCTTTGTTAGATGATATGAGCTAGCTCATGTAGGGTGATGTTGACATTAAATATTCTTTATGTATTTACCAATGTTGTACCCATACTACTTTATGTTTCTATGCTCTATAACTGATCATATCTCCTAGTGGAGGAGGGTTATTGTTGGCCTGAGAATCTATAGAATTAGTAGCATTATTATTAGGAGGTATTGAATTGGTAATTGGTTTCTTTCTCTTTATTTTGTAGTTTTTCCTCTAGAACTACTAGAATGCATGAATCTCATATGTATTGTCCACTGGTTCATTATCATCCCCTTATGGAAATGGGAGATCATAGATCTCAAATACCATTTTTGTAATGGAGTGTTTAGGATCAATAAAGGAAGAATCTATTGTTTAATGTGAAGAGCCTTTTTGCCAATCTATCTCCTTGTACAATATCTTGAAGGTTATGCAGAACTTGATGTTGTCGATCTCACCATATTACATGGTGTTTTGAACCCTACACAAAAGGTTGTTTCAATAATATTGATCATTATCATCATGTTGGATGACACTTGATGTTATTGATTATTTATAGACCTATTTAAAGGTCTATTGTATATATGGAATCTACATATCTAATTATTATGTTGTTCTCTAGTGTTACCTATATGTTTTTACATTCCAAAAAAAATCATTACTCAATTTTCATAGAATCCTCTAGATTGATTCTCATTTTTTTTTATAGAGTCAAAATTAGTTGCCTATGCTATAGTAGTATTGGCTAGTATCAATTATTTATTTAGGCCTCGTTCGTTGGGTGTAGGATTACTCAAGAAGATGATATCTTGATTGGGTAAATCCTAGGTTAAAGGCAACTAATTATAGAACATGTTTTGGTTTTGGGCCATAGTGTTTCGGTTTACATTTGGAATTATTTGAAAGGATGTAAAAATAGGACCAAGAGTGAGTGTGAAAAAAGGCTATATCTAATGGTTCAATTTTTTGCCTACATTGATAGCTTCATCAAAAGCTAAAGGTAATATATGAAAACAAATAACTCTGCATATAAATACAACAGTCATAGTGTCTAAATCATTCTTGTATATATCTAGGGACAATGCCTCATACATCTTATAAAATATATAATTGAAGGATTGTATTGGCTTGTTTAGCTCTCTTCTCATGCTTACAAAGTATTGAGAAATAACACTTGCACTGGTGACCTTGCCAAATTATGCCAAAAATCTATTTTAACACTCTTACTAAGAGGTTATGAAATATTATAGGAAATTTTGAAACCAATCATAGTCCATATCTTACAATGTGAATGTAAATAGTCTACATGACACATCTTCATGGGTTGCATTCAAGATTATAAATGTATTTTTGAAGGTGTAAATGTGTTCTTTTTCAATTCTTCCTCACAACAGAGAAAAGGAAGGCATATATTTCATGAAAATTTTGGGTAAGTTGTGGAAAATACTATAACATTGATAGTAGAGCCAATCAACTAGGTCAGAGATTGAAATGGAACTACTAGTTGAGCCATAGGGACTAATAGAAGATGGAGTTGTTTGCCTAGAGAAAATGAGTAAGCCCATGATTCTATCCTATATCCTTTATCATGCCTAAATTTTATATGGATTTACAAACATGTGAACAATTAGTTAGTGTCTGAGGTTGACCATGTTAATCTTTTTGATGCTTTTAGTGTAACTCAAGTGATTATTTTTTAAAGAAAATAGAGATGAAGGTTCAAGCCCTCTTTCTAGGGAAAGTTTTAATATTATTATCTATTGATGTGGGTTTTATGTCCACCACATAAAATTTATTAGGTATCCTATAATATTTTAGGATCAGTTAACATTTGTTAACTCCAAGGCATGAGTTATGGGGTATGGGTTTTATAATTAACTTGTTGGTGGAATAGTAGGAGTGAGGTAGAATGTTTACAATGGGTAAATTTAACATGGGTAAACCTAGATCTACTTGATATGGGTGAATTGATGATGGTTCCAACATAAGGTGGGTAGGACTTCAAAATAAACTCAAAAGAAGGGAAAGGTATTTCAGGAAATAAGGCTTGTGGACCACACCATATGAAACCTTTAAAGACCAAACCTTGAATTTAGGTTGGACAAGAAATTAGAAGACAAATGTCTGCTACAAGATGATGTATCATGCTAACAATAAAATAAGTTAGGATTAATGGGGAACCAAAATACAACATAGTAGAATTATTGAAATCAAAGGTTGTTGTATTTGTTAGATTTCAATATCACATCTGTAAGGGGGATTATGATTTATATCGAAATCAAAGGTTGTTGTATTTGTTAGATTTCAATATCACATCTACAAGGGAGATTATGATTTATATCCATAGGATATTTATATTAGCTATAGATTAATATGAATGACTGTAAATAAAAGATAACTCATACACATTCAAAGACAAACTAACTATAATTATAGAACTTAATACAAAATCAGAAAGCTATAGAGGAATTAAGATTTCAACATTAATATCTAAAATTTTCCTCCATGTGAAATACAAAGATACAAGTATAAATAATATTATGATGGGAAATGCATCATCTCTCCAGTGATGTCTAAAAATTCAAGTAGAAAACTAAAATTTTATGCTAAGCTCATGAAAAACATCTATGTATAACATTGATCACTTATAATATATATTTTTCATCTAAAAATACAATATATACATGTCAAATAAATTTGAAACTATCAGTTCCAATTTAACTAGACCATAGAAGTATGAATTTATAATTAGATGGTGTTCTTGTTAGAGGAATTTTATCTATAAGGCATATGTATAAGTTGATGTGGATGGAACTAGAGTTGTAACCAGAGTTAAAACTAAGATAGGCATTAGAAATGGAAGTGATCTCAAAGAAGACAGGATTTAGTGGCACTGACGTTGACCCTTGTGCTACAAATAGGAGTGGAATTTGAACTACAGATGAACCCAATGTATCTCTTAAAAGTGGGACATAAATTTTTCCAATCTATATATGAACTAATGTGTACTCAAGAATATGGGTACTCTAAAGTTGGGTTAGTATGAGCCCTACTACCATATTTTCTTGTTTAGTTACTTCTGTGTGAAGGTAAAAACCATTACTACCCTAGAATTTGATATCAATAGTCTAAAAATTAAAGAGAGATATTTTGAATAACTGAGGAAGCTTATCCATCAATTTTTTTATGGATACTGAATGCAAATTTAACCTCAAGGTGTAGTGACTTATTCCCTATAATTTTATCTGTTAAAAATTTGATTAATTACATTACATCATCATTAGTTCTATAAATATTACCCTTGATCTCTTCTCTGAATGTATCCAATATTGCTTGTAGAGTATTATTAAAAAAGGGATTTGGCACCAATTGCCCCTGTCGACTGTTTACTTGAGTGACTCTAAAGTAAGTAAAGATAGAGATAATTCCCTCTCTAAGTTTGAAAATTATTGAACCAAAGTCCACATATCTTGATTTTATTCAAGTATATTATCCCTTTTGCAGAAATAAAGTTTTATGGCTAAGTAACATCAGATGATATCATTATTTAAAGTAGGCATAAGCCTTATTTCTTATTACTTAGCTTATGAAATTCAATTTTCCATCAATGTATTTTATTTTATTGAATAGTTAAAGAATGTCTCCCCATTGTGGGTTGGGAGGTGTTCCTTATAGACATTATTGATGTAATGGTATCAAATAACTTCTTATCTATTTTGTATAAATTATGCACTATCACTTTAGGGGCCTAGAAGATGCTCACCTCTAGTTGCTTCTACACAACCTAATCAAAACATCTAAAATTTTTATTTATTATACCTCTTGTTGCATCCACAAAATTCTAAGGATATTTTATAATCCTATCTGCATCTAAAGGATTAACTTTATTTCCCTTAGTTATAGATAAAATATCTTATCTCTGCTTGAACTCTATTTATTGGCCTTAATCCATGACAATTTTCCTCTTGAATTTTATCAAAGCATTTGTTTATCTATAAAAATATAATTCAACATTATGATGTTAAGATATTACCATTCATGTCTTCTAGTTTATCCTTCCTATTGTAGTTGTCTGATCCATGATGTAAAATTTAGATCAACTTGTTTCTCTATTAATTCTATTTACCTTACAAGTGATGTTTGATGAACTGATTGGTTTCCTTGAGTAGTTGAAGGGAAAGGTATTGAAGGTTGCATATCCTTTGGTAAGAATGTCCCTATTATAGGAAAAGGAGGAATGTCCTTACTCCAAACAGTAACCTTCTTCTAGACTAATTTATCTATGATATATTTAACATTCCCCTCTACTTTTTCCACCAAAACTATAGGAATTTTAGTAAGTTTGGATTGGACAATAGGTGTTTCTATTTGTGTATATGACATGGGAGGGGTAATTTATGCATCAAAAATAGAGTTAGACACCAAGTTTTCAAAATGTGCCCATTTGCTTGTCATAAGAGACTGAGGACTAGTCATACTAAAATATGTATAGGTCACTGGGGTGCCTAATAGATTTGGCAAATATTTAGTAATAGAAGTCTATTCTATCTGAAAATACATAGTAGTAAAGGCCATATGATTAATGGAAGTAGGTTGGGCTATAGTTGGTAAAATCAGTAACGTAACAATAGCCTAGGGATAGGTTATTTGAGTAAAAAAAATGTAAATAATGTGTTATACCTATTATTATTTCATAAATTGAGGAGTTTCCATATAATGTGGGCTTGGATGCCTTATAACCAAAATAGGAATAGATGGAGTATTGGATGCTATAGTTGACATTATTATGACCTAAGGTGGAACACTTAGAGATGTAGTTAGAGATAGCCTCTACATTATAGGTTGTGATTATGACTCTACCTCTCCTATTGAATCTCCCTCCCTATCTTACAGTAATTCAAGGGCTACAAATATATCATCCCTTTACTTAACCTCTGTAGATCCTTCAATCAATTATGTTCCACTTGAATAGTTACTCTTCTTAGATAACCATTTATCCTCTAGGTCTAATTCCATTATGTTACGAATTGACTATGAATCTTTAGTTTTAGTCTCAGAGATCTAGTCCTCTTTATTGGCCATTATTCTCTCTTCCTCTCCACTATCATATGTTATGATGAGGTATTGTTTTTGTGTGCCCCTTATTTTATCCTCCCTATCTTTAGGTAATTCTACTATTTATTCATTTACTTCAAGCTTTTGAGGATAAATAGTTGGGGTCTTGGGATTTCTCACATATGTAAGTATTGTTTTGGTAGTATTAGAGGCTATCCCAATTAAAAGTGTAGTGAGAGAAGGAAGGAATCTAGTGGTGGAAAATGGTGATGGATTGGTAAGTGTGGTTACTACTAGAAGAAATATGTATGGTGAATATACATCTAGTAGGATAGTATAATGTTGTTTGTGGTGACAATTAAGAAGGATTAATATGTAGTTGAGAAAAGAACAAAGGAAGATTTAGTTTTTGTGAAATGGTAAGTGGATAAAAGGTTACATAGAAAATATACCAGCTAATCCACTTAACAATGTGTTATGGAGAGGTATCAGTAACTATGTGTGAACAGAAAGTTGGAGGACTCTCCAATTTCTCTTCACCATGAACTACCCTTAATGGACCATATTCTTCTTATGTTTTTGGTTTTGCTTGACAAAGAGATCCATGAATAAGTTACGAAACCCATTCTTTCCTACCAATCCTCTTAGCATCCTCTCTAGTGATGGTAGGATCATACCAGATCATTTTCACCATAATCATAGACATTTGGCCCTATACATATTTATGGCTACTTTAGAATCATCTTCAACATTCATGAATATGTTATCATAGTCATAAGCCTAGTGCCCATAGTTGACTGTGATTTTTATTACATATTTATTGAGGTAAGATTTGACATTCCCTATAAGGTCCTAGTGTCTTTAGGGTGCCCATTTGAGCCCATAAGGTGTTGTAATCTTCTAATAAAATTTCACATGTTCCTTCCTTAAGTATTGCATTCTACCAATACTTAGAGTGGTGGGATAGATGACTACCTACTTTGCCTTCCTTAATTTTGTGTCCACACTATCTACTAACTGAAAAATAATTTCTTGCTCAATAAAATTATAGGCACAATCCTTGGTATGTATAAAAGATGTGATCTAGTACTTTTTATCCTAATTACTATGCATTGGGGTACAAATAGTAATGATCAATTTTTTAAATAGACTTATTTATTTGATCAAACAATATAAGAATTTCTTTCACTAAATTGCCTAATAAACCTTATGGTATAAGATTTTAATTAACCTCTTCATGTTATTCCTAAAACTATGCACATGGATATTGTTGAATTCATTTCATATCCTGTTATGAGGATACTCTTTTTATGGTTTCCAAGGTTCCTAAAATGTTGAATGGATCATCACAATTATAACATCTTGTACGTATGACATCATATAGAATTTGACATTTGGTAGACTTCAAGGATTATTTGTTTTCATAGTTAAGTTGGATTTGATGATCTATCTAATAGCTATGACTTTGTTGGATATCATAATTATGTCTAGAAAAGGGAACCACACCTCATTAATGTAGGTAATTATAAAAAACCATATATTATATTCAAAGGGTGATAGTAATTTTTGACCCCTAGACTAAATATGATGATAGGAATGGTAGAGGTGTGGCCCTTGACTGATAACTTGCTTGGGTTACCATCCCATTCTTACAAATTTCTACTTATATTGTTATTGAAAAACCATGAGTTCACAATATCTTGCCTATATGTCATCTTAGACACCAAAAGCCTACAATACTTATCAAAGATATTACCAATGATATATGCAGTTAGAATTTTTCTTAGCTTAAAGTTTAGTATTTTAAAAAAATACCATTTACAAATAAATAAAACAATAGGTTTATGTATGAAACTACCTCAGGTTTGGCTACCATGATATGGATACCAACCACTTTTATGGCTAGTAGGTCATCCATAGACCTCTATGTGGAGATAGACAATTTGTCCTCAACTCTATATGGTTGGTCTACATTAACCACATCTCAAATGGTAAAATAATGCTTTAAATTATGGTTTAGGGATGTCGATTCAAGTGTTGTTTTTGTATGTTTAGTAGACTTTGTAATTGAGTATGTAGAGCGAACTAGACTATGAGTTGTGACTGCCATAGAATCTCTAGTTTGAAAATCCTTTGATTTGTGAAACTTTTGAAATTTATTTATCATAAGAGATCTATATATGCATAGTATGCACTTAAAGTATATTGAAAGGAACGTTATTAAAATTTATTTGAAATTTTAAAATATATTTGTTTAGTTGTGTTGGCCCTAAGAATTGAATGTAATAATTCATTGCCTTAAGTGAATTAAGAGATGCAATGTATTTAATTTAGTTTGTGCACCTAATATTTTCATTTTAAATTCATAAAACTGACTTCCTTGACTTTTTCTAATTCCATGTGGCTTCTTTTTCATGTTCCCATATGCTTTGTCATCTTAATAAGACAAGTGTTTCTTTTATACTCTTTTGGAGGACAAGTGGATGTATGTCACTATTACACTGATGGTTAAGGTGTGATATATTATATTTTCTCTTCAATCTATGAGTTAGTAGGATGATGACATGTGGATATATCTTGATGATCTTCTTACCTGAAAGTATTCATATAAATGTCCATCATGACAACACCTCTAGGTTAGTAGGATGGTGAGATGTGGATGGCTCTTGGTGATTTGTTTGCCTAACATCACCCATATAAAAGGTTATGTTGATCTTACCATATAAATTCCATGATGGTGACACATGGATGGATCTTACATATCTACTTGCCTAGAATCTCCCATATAAAAATCTCTACTGACGTTACCTTGATGAGGTCAGGATGTCTTGTCTCTTTTAGTTTGTGACTCCAGATGACTAAAATTATGATGCGTGGAAAGAATGAACCCTGATATGCTATAAAAAATGCTTGAGTATGAAATAACCTTTTCAAATTGTGACAAAGGCAAAGAACGTAATAAACAACATAACACTTGAAACTTTTTAGCCATATAAATCATAAACAAAACCATCTACAAAAGTGGATAAAGAAAACTGAAGGGAAAGAGTAAAGCATATAGTATAGCTTAAACAAATAATTGATTCCTTTTAGCTATGAAAAACCTTATAAACAATGAGATGAAACCTACAGATTATGTCAAGCATACAACCATAAATCGAGATAGTTAAGCAAATTTTTCAAGCAATAGATAATTTACTTGAACTCATGCATTTCAAACTTCTATATTATAGACTTGTACTTTTAAAGAGTGAAAATGATGTTAAATTAATATTGGGATCCTATTTGAAAATATTAAAATGGGGGTGTGTATGTTAGGGCACAACAATCATCATGAATGGCATGTTTTCCCATTATCAAGGAAATTATTCTAATATTTTTGGATGATCTTGGAATTTACTTCCATATAGTTAAGGAACATATAGAGCACTTAAGGATAGTTCTTGAGTGTCTCCATGAACATCAACTCTATCGTAGTTTATCCTTATGTGTCTTATTTTATAAGGATATATATTATTTATACCATGTCATTTAAAATGATAGAATATTAATATATCCTCAAAGATATAGACTATTATAAAGTGGTCAGTGACATGATCTATCATAGAGTTGTACAATTTTATGGGATTAGTGGGTTAATATAAGAAGTTCATGTAGGATTTTACATGAATAGATCATCCAACAACTTCCATTAAAAATAAAAGGAAGAAGTATTTATGTATAAAAAAGTGTCGTAAATACTTTTAGACATTGAAAGAGTGCCTCATGAATGTACCTATCTTAGTAGTTCATGAACCTAGATAAGACATTTTGGTGCTTATTGATGCCTCTAAGTAAGGGATAGGAATTTCTTTTTACATGAGTTGGTAGGTTGATGGCATATGATTCATGGAAGATCAAATAATATGATATCAAATACATGACCCAAAACATAGATGTTATAGTGATGATGGATGCACTTGTGTGTTGGTGCCACTTTTTTATGGGTCAATTCTTTTTAAGGACCAATCACTTGAGCCTCTTACATATTTTCTCCCATATGTATCTCAATATTGAAAAAGATGTTAGATAGATCTGGTATGTGAAAATCATTTTGAGATAGAGCATAAGGGCAAGGAGAACATTATCACATATGCCCTAGTAGGAGGTGACATCATCTAGTGACTATGAGGGCAAAAATGATTTAGTGGATTGTATTCTAGAGATACTCTCTCGACAAAAATTGTGATAGGAGATGAGACGATAGATGGACTCTTCGAAGTCCCTTTAGGGAATTATTTTATGATAATTCCTTGAATCTGGGGGTCTCCTACACCATAAAAGACACATGTATGTAGCATATTTTAGTGATTTATGACATTATATCTTATTAGAAGCATATTCATCCCCTTATTCAATTCCTCTAAGCATAAAAAAATTGAGTTTGAGCTCCATTAATTATATTTTTGGCTAGTATATGTAGAGACAACATGTTTTATTTCTAGATACCTTGAATGCCAACATACCAAGGTAGATAATTAGCCTTAGGAAAGTCTTCCTTACCCTCATGAGATCCTAGAGATAAATTAGAACACTATTTCTTTGTAATTTATTCATGGTATTCCCATGTCAACTTATCGTCATGACACCATCATGGTGATTATTGACAAGTTGACCAAGGTGGCACAATTCTCGCCCACCAAAACCATCTATTATTCTGTGGTAGTGGCTAACGTCTTTCTAGATGACATATTTAGATTTCCTAGTATACCCTAGAAGATCAACATTGATAAAGGTATTATATACTGTATAATTTTAGATCAGTTTATAGAGAGCATTGAGCCATATCCTAAATTTTGGGCATAAACATGTACTAGGGGATATATTTTGCATGTATCTTATGGATGAAAAGTCTCATTGGGAGGACTACCTCCACTTGGTGGAAATATACTTTAATAAAAATTACCACAACTCCATCAACATGACACTTTTTCAGAATTTGTACAACAAGACACACATGGCTCCCTTGAGTTACGACTGACAATGAGTGAAATGAGTATGCATATGATAGGTGTTTGGGGAAGAAAATATAGAAGGAAAAAATAGATTACCATTGACAAAACTGAAACTACACCAAAATTTTTATACGTGGTATTTTTATCCAAGTGTTTTTCATTCCATGTGTGTCATCTTATTTGTGTGCTGTAAACTACTTGTACATACATTTACCTTAATGTGTTTTGGATTTGAAAATATTATTATAGATGTATTCAACCTCAGGATTTGCACCATTGTACCCCGATATAGAGAAAACATTCTCATGACTAATGTATAGGCATCTTAACCTTAAAGGAACTCCTTCATATGTCTTAATTTTCAAAATTTTGGAAAATCCAAATTTTAAAACATAATGAAGCAACCCTTCATGTCCCTCATTGGGAAAAAAAAAGCAGGGGCCTTGATGGTTGAAAGTTTCAGATTTCCTAAAGCAAAAAAAAAATCATTGAATTGTCTTTTTTAGGAGGTCCTATGGAGATGAAAAGCTAAAACCTTAATGGGGACACATGTATGTCTTAGACAAGATTAAAAAGACAACAATTCTCTCCAGTTTTATTTGTAAATTTGTAGACATTTCTCCACATTCTGATTGCAATAGCATTCTAGCTCAAGCTTGGAGTAGACTTACAAAAAGTATAGAGAACGAACAACTAAATAAGGAAATTTAAATTTAGAAGGAAATTTTAAGTTTTTTATACTATTCCATTATTTACAAGCATGTCTAAGTTGTATGGAAAAGAAAATGGCTTACTAATTTCTGTTTGGAGAATACATGAATGATGAAGAAAAGCTTGAGTCTCAATGAGGGTAGTTTAGTTCTTCAAATAGATAAGAACCCTGCTACAGATATTTTTATTTCCATTTCTCGACATTTTTTTCATTTAACTAGATGGACACCCTGATAAACGTTGTACTTCTTATTGTTCCTCATACTTTCCGTTTGTACCTTGTTCCTCAATCTTTTAGGAAGTAATTTAATGGAGTTGGAAGTTTACAGGGGTCATTAATATCTAATGACATCATATTGATGGGAGGTGAATTTATCTCCTTATTTCTTCTGTTATTATGAAAGGTGATTTTGTTCAATATTTTGAAATTAAAATTATTGTAAAATACCTTTTAAGATATTATTAAGATAAGAAGATTGTAAAAACTATGCCACGTTAAAAGAATATTTATTAAAATAAAATAAAAATTGAATTAAGTAGTTTATTGCTGATTATTATGATTATTGATTTTGAAAGTAAACATCGTAAGGGAAGAGCTGCACTTTTTGGTTTTTATGTGACTATTCAAAGAAATTTTTTTGGTTCATATATATATCACATTATTGGGGTTTTCTTAAAAAGAAAGAATTCGCTAATTTCTTAATATGACAAGTTATAATAATTAATCATTATATAAATCAAGTATTCAGAAGGATTGAAATTATTATGTATTTTTCTTAACAACAGAATTTATGCATATTAATTATTTTTATAGTTGTGTATGTTATTGAATTTACTTACTTTAATGTCTACTATTGATTCTTTAGTGTTGTGAATCTTATGGAATTTATTAACATTGAATATGTACTATTAATATTTATATGTTTCGATTATAAATTTTTCAATTTAAATATTTTATGTTTCAATAATTTATATTTACACACACACATACACATATATAAAACTAAAAATTTAATATTTGAATATTTTTGTTAAAATTCTTTAAAATAATTCCCTGTGCATTATGTGTATCAATTAATTCATTTTTCTGTAGAAATAAAATAAATAAAGAAACTAAGTGCGTTTCTTAAACTGTTGTTACTAAAGGTGTGTTGGTTGAAGAGATATCATACCAGTGAAGTAATAATAATAATAATAATAATAATAATAATAATAATAATAATAATAATAATAATAATAATAATAATAATAATAATAATAATAATAATCCATGTTTCATTGTTGTGCATTATATGCAAAATATGTTGTTAAAATTTTCAAAATACTAATGCAGTTGTACATTTCTTATTTTTTAGCTCCTAAAAGAATGAATTGGAAAGAAAGGGATGCCTATGTTGGTGTACTCGGTTGTCTAAGTTACGTAAATTTATTGAAAATAACTATGTATATCATATTCATATATATTCAATTATGCATGTAATCTCTATGAAAGAAGATATGGTTTTGAAAGAGGAATATTGAAAAAAGGATATGCTTATGTTTACTACTGATTTTTAGTGTTGTGTATTTTATGGAATTTATTTACATTGAATATGTACTATTAATATTTATATGTTTCGATTAGAAGTTTATCAATTCAAATGTTTTATATTTCAATAGTTTATATTTACACAAACACAACTAAAAATTTAATATCTAAATATTTTTGATAAATTTTTTTAAAATAATTATTCGTGCATTATGTGTATCAATTAATTCATTTTTTCATAGAAATAAAATGTGTACATCTTACTGTTTGAGATTCATTTTAAATGCACACATAAAAGAAAGTATTTTATTTATAAATAAGATAAAATAAATAAACTAATATGGTGAGGAAAATAAATGTGTTTCTTAAACCGTTGTTACTAAAAGTGTGTTGCTTGAGGAGATACAACAACAACAACAACAACAACAACAACAACCCCTCTATCATTATTGTGCATTATATGCAAAATATGTTTTTAAAAAATCAAAATACTAATGCAGTTGTACATTTCCTATTTTTTAGCTCCTAAAAGAATGAATTGGAAAGAAAGGGATGCCTATGTTGGTGTACTCGGTTGTCTAAGTTACATAAATTTATTGAAAATAACTATGTATATCATATTCATATATATTCAATTATGCATGTAATCTCGATGAAAGAAGATATGGTTTTGAAAGAGGAATATTAAAAAAAGGATATGGTTATGTCTATTCACTCCATAGGAGAGCCCAGACCCAGAAAACAATAAATTCAACCGTAGCCTACGCAAACCAAGAAACCAAAAAAATTAATCAGTCTTCTCCGACGTACAAACCAGAATATACCATGCAACTTGTTTAGATTAGATAGAAGAAATTACCGTGTGTACTCAGTCTTCGTGTTTCATTTAAACATACAAGTTTAGTCAAGAGTAGATATGTATTCCTTCTGCTTGTGTGCTTCCCTGGAAAAAAAAAAGTAAATAAGTATTGATATATATCGAAAGAGAATACAAATATACTAATAAATCATGGACTTTCCAATTAATTAACGTGTACATCAGAAATTTACATACTCCGTAAGTTTTCTCTCATTACGTGGCTATTATGAATTTATTAAAATTCAATAAAACGTGAGATATAAAACATATACATACTCCATTACTTTTCTCTCATTATGTCGTTATTATGAATTTATTAAAATATTTCAAGTTTCAAACACTTAAATGCTCATTTTGTCAGTCTCAGGAAAGTATGAAACATATTTTTTGGGAATGTTTTTTGCTCAAAATCAATGGAAAGCTATTTTTAATTGTTTATCTTTCATTTTTGAACATCATTTGAACTGGAAAGAGGCTATGCTGGGCTTGGGTGCTTGTAATGTTATTGCCAACTTTATTAGACAAGTTATCCTCATGCATATTTAGAAGAGCAGGTGTAAGGCAATTTTTTCTAACTCCATATATTTTCAGGGAGGCAGCACTGTAAAGCTTTACTCCAATGTCTTTCTGAGAATCAATTACTTTTTTTTGCAGTTACAGAAGGTGGCAGAGAAAGATACACAAACAGGCAGTCAACTTCAGCATATCAAGTTCAAATGCAAAATTTGCAAAAAAGCCAAGATGTAACAGATTGGCTGTGGGCATCCCTGGGTTTGCTGGGCTTGAATGACTATGTTTTCCATCAGACTTACGTGTTTTGATGGGTCTGTAACAGCTTGTTGGACAGCTGGTTTAATGCTTGGTCTGTTCTTTTACCTTTCTGGTAAGGCACCAACACTTGTTTAGTAGATGTTTTGTCACAGCATGACGATTTTTAATTAGGTTTATGACAACAGTAGTGTATCTGCTGTTTCTTTACAGCCTGCTGTGTTATTATGATTGTTATATACTGTTTTACAGTCCTCTTTAAACTGTTTTTTTCCTTGTAAATTGCATTCTTTCAATAAATAAATTTAAAAAACATACACAACCACCCTATCAGAAAAACTAAATACTTCCTAAAACTATTTATTGGATTCAAACCTTCGTCACTATAATAAAATAGACTTCAATATTAATATTAAATCATTAAAATAAATAAATTAAAATATATATATATAAAATACATTTAAAGTTAATATCAAGATAAAACGTCCTATAAATAAAGGAATGTTATGAATAATATGTACATACATACGTGTGCACACAAATAACTACTCGATATTTTGAGGACAGAAATAAGAATATGCATACCTTAATTCCCAAATATTTGAAACCTTTTTTAGTGAGTTAAAAATAACAATGTTCTATACCTCATTAAGCTTGTTTATAGCTGAGAAAGTTGTGGGTTCTTATTTAGGCCTTCCAATTTTTTTTAAAACATAAGCAAATATAATTAAGTAAAATAAACAACAGTACCTTGGAGATATTATTCATAAACAATGTAAGATTAACCATTCGAAAATAGATAATCTTTTGGAATCTAAACTTTTAGACTTTCTATGAATAAATTCTTGGATTTATTAAAAACAAAATACAATTCAAAATAGTCAACAACAAATGTTCATTTTCCAGCTATAAGAAAAAGTTATAAGGGAAGGTGCGTTTGACATTAGGACCCTGTGAGATAATTTTAAATGCACAAATGAATAAATCAAATTCTCTATAAAATTATTATGAAGAGGTGGAACTGTAGCCTAAATATGAACACTTGTCCCTCTTGATAGGATGCAAAATAAAACAACCATCCTTTCCCTTAAGAATTCTACAGAATTGTCCATTATTTTAGACATCGGAGAATTTTGAAGATTCAGGAGCAGAATTCGTAGAACCTTGAGGAAGGGAAATAATCCAAAAATAATAATTTGGAATTTTAGGAGTAAAGGTAAATACTTGGTCGTTAGTGAATGTATTATAAAATGTTTATTCTTGTGTGAGAAGCTTGCAATTGTCCATTATTTTAGACTTATAAGAATTTTGGGGTTTTCAAGAGCACAAATTGTAAAAGCTTGAGGAAGGAAAAAATGAAAAATAAAAATTAGGATTTTTATGAAGTGGGGGTAAGCATTTGGTTCCTATTCAATATATTATAAAATGTTTATTCTTGTGTGTTAATCTTTTTAGATTTTATATAAATATATATATTTTTGAGCGAAATAGAAAGAAAATGTTAAGCTTAAAAGAGAAGCTTGGGGTCTTGAAGGCTACTATATGACTTCTTTTCTTTTTTTTATCTGATTGAAAAAGAAGCTTCTGGCCTTATAGATTGTTTGTTGGATTTTCTTCTTATATAATTGATTGAGGATATTATTATAAAAATAACAGATTTGAAAGATAAGATAAATTTGGGATATTATGACCGCTTATTTACTACCTTTTCTTGTCATCTTGTTGAAGACTATTTTTGAAATGCCGAATTAATCTTGATGTTACTACTTGCCTCCTCCTTCCCATTTCAACAAGAGTATTTTGAGCCTGTGCTTATCAAGATTGTGAATTTTTAACCTATTAAATGTCCAACGTACACCTTTATAGATATTATGGTTATTTTATAACTATTTTTTTCATTCTCTCTTAAGTTTAAGGTTTGATAAAAATAATAAATGTCTCATAACATCATATGGTTGAGAGTTCTGCTCAGTTTCTAAACATTTAATACTAAAATGAAAAAAATTGATTAAATGTATTTCCTATTATTATAAATGAAATTGAATTCTCTTATGCTGTATAGCAGGAATTGGATCCTGGAAATGAGAACCGTTGAGTTTTATAGTGAACTACGTTACGAAATGAAAAATAATTTTTTTCCTAAGCCTTTTTGGACAAAAGTCATGTTAATGTTTAAGTTTATGTATATGACTCATAATTTCTGAGTGTAATTGGTTGATGAAATCAGGTTATTAATTATATGAAAAGATAAACAAACTCTAAAAATTACATCTTTATTTCGTTCTTGTGATTGTAAAGTTTATTTAAATTCTTCCCACCAGGGAAAAAACGTTTTTCTGAATATATTAGATGTCTTCTTTGTTCTTTTAAAAGACCAACTTTCTTATAAGAAAATGTTACGATATTTTGAGGAAATTTTGGTTTGATTATAATGCTTAAAAATAAAATGATTATTGATGTTGTCGTTAAAATACTTGGAATTAAAAAAAAACATATACTTGGTTGTGCTTTAAATGGTGACTTGTGTTATTTATGTAGAAATGAAGTTCAATTGCCTAGATTTTATTGAATAGGTAGTGGTTGTCAACAAAAATGTTATTTATAGATTTTAAATAATTTTTTATTTATTTATCTATCTACATAATCCTTAAGAGAAAAATAAAAAGGATTGATTTTTGCTTCATTTTATTTTTAAAAATAAATAAAAATAAAATAATAATGTTCTATAAATCTGTAGCACTTCTTTATTCTCTTTTCTCGGAGAGAGATTGCAACCATAATAATCTCTATATAGAAAATTGTAAACTTAAAATATGAAGTAAAAGAAACCTATAGAATAAATGATTCATTAGAACATTATAATCATTAGAGATAAAATATCTTAATCTTGTAATTTCGTGAGAGTTTCTTCATAGAGAAACCAATGTAATTTTTATTGTAGGGAAATGATGGGTTTCCATTTTGAAAAATTAAGAATTTTATATCACTTTTTAATAAATTATTTTGGTTAAAATAAAAATAAATAAATATAAAAAAAGGAATTTTCATAATTTTTTATAAAATATGTGGACATATAGGTATATATAAATGTATGTGTGGGTGGGTTTGTAAAATTATTCCTTACACCTTATACATATGATTGTCTTAAATATACTAAGGTGCTTAAAGGTATCTTGGCATTCAAAAGTGTCATGGCATCTAAAAGTACCATGGCCCTTGAGAGTGCTAAAGCACCATAGATTACTAAAAAATCAATCAAATTATAAATAATATTAATGTGTCATAAAAAATTAAGGTCATAAATGATACAACTATTTTAAACTTGGATTTAATTACATATATACATACTCATATGTATATATATAAAATATTTTTAAATATTTAAATCTTCAATAATCAAACATGAATAACTCTTCAAAAATTATTTACATTTATAAAAATTTTAAAAAATGTACTCAAAAAAGAAATTGTTGTTGTTGTTGTTGTTGTTGTTGTTGTTGTTGTTGTTATTATTAAACCTTCTAATATAACCCATGATAAACTATGTAAATTTTAAATAATAGACATAGCACTTAGTGGAATCCATAGAAGCATTGGAAGATGGAGGAAAAGAGCATGACAAAGCTTCCCCTCCACTTCTTTCCTTCTATGTGTGGGGAACCATGGGTAGAAAATGAAGTTTTGTAATGTTTATTCTTATATTACAAATAAAATTTAGGTTTTTCCCCTACGATAAAAAAAAGGTAACGATAGATATTTTGATTAATCTATGTTTTGGGAACTAAGATACATTTTGAGACCCCTTTTCTCTTAATATTTTTATTCAATTAATCATTGTATGGATGTGTTATTTAATTAAATCATCTTATGGTTCGCTTCCAACTCGTATCAATCCATTCTTAGATTTTTTTATAAGATGTTTTAATAAAAATTGGATATTTAATTATAGTGTGGGTATTGATTATTTCTTGATTTTGTGGTGTTATTATTAATTAAAAAATTATTGTTTAATTAATTTTTAAAGGTAACAAATAGATTTATTAATAGGTATATAGTGTGTTAATCGTTAGATGTATTAAAATACATTTTAAAAATGACCATTCTAATCATGAGGACCATTTAAATACATAAATCATAACATGCCCTTTTTGAGATTCAGTAAGTTGGAGACCAATGAAAATATTATAAGCTAGGCATTGGATTGTAACAATTGAGTTCATATTAGACCTAAAGTGTGTTGTTATCCCATGCATAATAGTGACTTCTTCCTCCTCATTATATTTATTTTGGTAGTTGGAATTTATCAAGGTTACCTTCAAGTGTGTAGACAATATCTCCAATGAGGTAGCTTTTAATAATTTTATATTAGAAAATAAAAGTACTAATTTTGTTAAGTCTATGTATTTAACTAAGTATTGTGGGTATTAATTTTTTTAATTATAATTTTAGTTATAGGATTATAGACTCTCTAATTATTATTTTTTGTATATATTTTAATTTTATTTATTTAAAGGGATGTGTCACTAATAAGTTTTGTATCTTTTATAGCATGGATTGTGGGGCAAAGCAATTAATTGATATACCTATAGGATGAAGATCCCTAAAGTTTCTAGAAGTTGGTTTTAGTGGCCCAAGGTTCAGGGATATGGAACCAAAGATGTAGCTGGAACATTTGGATCCATGATTTTTACCATGACTTAACCCATTAGAGGCCAAAAAAAATTTGGAAAACATATTTAAAAGGCTAGCAATAAGTTATTTTGGGTTTTACAAGAGCTCCTATCACCGCTAGATGAGGGAGTTAGTGTGTGTGCCACTCAAACACAACCAAAAGTTTAGGGTTATTGAATCATTAAGATGGTTCTCATCATAAACATAGAGATAAGGTTTATTATCATAAATAGGGTTCTATAATATATCAAGGATGAGAGTTGTCTCAAGAGGTATGATGTAGATTAAGGTCTCATAGTGTTAATCATCATCATTATTGATCACACCTAGATTACCACAAAAGTTTAAGGTCTATGAGGATAAATCATTATAGATCATAAGTAATGCAATATGAGAGGCATGGAGCTAGAGCTAAGGAGGATCGCATTCATGAGTTTAACAGATTATATCCACACAATGGAGTTGAGACTGGCCTTAGTTACATAAGGTTAGTAGATTATTTAGCACATGTAGGTACTCCATGAACATTATATCCATACTAACTACTCACTTGTTAAGGGGATCAACATTGGAATGGTGGGATAAAGAGGATGTTAAGAGTGGTTTAGATCTTGATACTCTTACTTAGGAGTAGTTATAAAGTTAGTTTCAGGACTGATACCTTAGTTGACACTTCTAGCATTAAAGGATTAATGAGTTTCATGCCCTATATTAGTGCAAGGGTAATTTCATAGAATACAAGACTAGGCTCCTTGAGCTCCTCCCTATATTATTGACTTTATTTATTTAAGTGATTAATGTCAATTTCATACGATTTTGGTTGATTAGAAAATTATGAGGGATATTTATTAATAATGAGATAGTATAACATAGGGAAATCCATCCACCCCCTAGAGGTGGCTTCAGACCACGATCACCTTAATAATATGGCCAACACTAAGTCTAACATAACCAATAACAAAGGTATCTTTAGAAATATCCCCCATGAGGTATGCAAATGACCCAATTTAAAGAAAAGGCTTGGGTAAAATACCAGCCCAATGATAGGTATATAGAGTTTTCAAGAAGTGAAAAGGTTAGGAAACTACTCCTACTCATTAATCTAGGCAAGGGGTACCAATAGAGATGAATTTACTTTTACAAATAAGTCCTTATTTCCTATCATATGATTATAGCATCTATAATGAAGAAAATATACATCATCCTGGAAATTTTATAACATATGACAAGAAAAAAATATATTAAATCTAAAATGATAGCCTTCATCATGTTTAAAATTTTCCCTCTTGTTTTGTATGTATCCATAACGCTCTCCTTCATCACGAGTGAAATTTCACTTGTTATATTTTATGTGACTTTGATTGATTCTACACTCCTTCTCAAAATGACCATATATTTGAGCCAAGTTATAGTGAATGTCAATTTTATTTAACAATGTTCCCTCTCACACATTTTAGTTAGATAATTCATGAGTTAAATTTGATGGAAAGTTTTTTGGTGGAGTGTATCACATGCAAATTAAAATTTACAAAATGTCATCACTCTATTGAATAAATAATTATTGTTATGAAGTTTATTATTATTTCATGGGTAATTTTTTTAATAAATATTTTGTTTGTTTTTTTCCCTTCATAATACTATAATCATCCATAAAATTTAATCCTTAGATATAGATATATAGAGATGCATTGATCAACTATAAAAGATTGATCTTAATTTTATGTTAAAATATATATAATTATCCAACCTTTTTAGTATAATTTTTTTAACAAATAATCATATTTTATTCGAAAAAATTAAATTAATATTTTAATTTATTTAAAAGTATGTTAAATAAAATACTATTCTTCTAATTTTTTTAAAAAGTTAATTAATAAATTTAACTCATTAAAATTTGCATGAGTTAAATATATTGGTAACATTTATAATATTTAATTTTAAAATGTACAAGGATGTTTATTAAAACTATATCAAATGAATAATTATATAAATATAAATTTATGTTTCATATTTTAGAGATGATAGATGTAATTTTTGAAGAGAAATGTTGATTGGATAACTCTCATGAATTTTTTATTTATATATAAGGTTGATCATGAAATTTAACCCCTACATTGAAGGACCAATCAAATAAATTATGATTGAGAAAAATAATTATTTTTACAGTAATATTTTTTAAGAAATAAATGATAATAGTTTTTCATTATTCATGATACATAAACTAGATATATCTAGAGGCACACACTCCTTATTTCATACTATTCAACTTGTATTATTATTTTAATTATGTCTTTCCTTTCAGATAATCAATAATTTTAGATATTATAATTAACTATCTTAAATATTGAAAGTTAGAATATAATATTAAGCTCTTTGAATTTTTAATATATCATTTTTCTTGATCTTTGAGGGCTATTAGTATCCCACCAATGAAAATCATCAAGATATTATCCTTATTAGTTGAAATCACACCATCAAGGTATTATCCTTCCAAGTAGTAGTGTTTAATTATGAAAAAAGACAAATCTTTGTATGAAAACCATTTCAAAATTCAAAATAACACATCTAACATGACCCAATACAAAATTTTAGTATGCATATTAGAATAAGTTAAAATAATAAGATTCTTAGTTTAACATATGCTATGAAATTCCTCCATTATAACCATTAGAAATGCCATAATGGAGTTGAAATGCATACCAATTAGTTTTTTTTATATGATATTAGTCTCCAACTAATGAACACCATCAAGATATTATCCTTTACAGTTGCAGTCAGACCATTAAATATTACATTTACTAATAGCAACATTCAACCATGAAAAAAAATGGTTCTATGAACACCATTTGACCATGAAAAATAACACATCTAACACAACCCAATACATAATTTTAGTATGCATATTATATTAAAATAAAATAATAGGATTCTTGGTTGAGCATATTCTTCAAAATACATCTTTTTTAATTATTAACAATGCAATAATGGAGTTAAAATATATATCAAATGCATTTTTATATCTAATAATATGACTATAAGTAATGCATATGTTGCCATAAAACTATGATCTATAGTGATAATTATACTCTCATCAATTGTTACGTTATTAAATTTAACAAGAGTCTAGTGCCCATAAAAATTTAAAACCTAAAGATATAACCAAACATAATATTATATAACAATATGCATATGATAATTCATTTAGTACTACTAAAATGTATGAACAAAAATGTCTAAAAACTACAAATATTTTTCTTAACAAAATGCATAGGAAGAGGAGGAATGTAGCAAGATGGAATAATTTTATTTATTAAGGTTTACTTCAAAGTAAAAAAATATGGTTAGATGGAAATTTAAAATGAGGAATGATCATGGGAAGATGATAACTAGTATTTGAAACTATTCACATTCATATTAATTGTTATTTAAATAAATTATTATTACACATATTGGGTAAGTGCACAGAGTTAGGTGTCAATTTTATGGACATTTACCCTAACATGTACATGTTATATAAAGTCAAGATAAAAAATACAAATCCATAATTTATGCGCATTATAATTCATATAGGTTATATACAACTCATAGTGCTTATGCATTATAATGCATATGAAATTTACATAATGTGTATGTGTTATAATGTGTACATGTTATGTCAACATGAAAATAGAAAATAAAAAGGCCAAACCTATGTCACATTGTCACTCTCATTCAATTTTATTTTGCTCTACCATTCTCTATGGTAAACTATATTTGTGTTGTGCTTGGAGAAGGAGAAAACATGTTGCAATCACCTGTTACCATGAAAAATTAGAAATGCCATAGTGGAGAGGAGATAAGAAATGAAAAACTAAATTAATATATATATATATATATATTCTTAATTATTAAAACCCTCTTTTAAAAGTGCATTCAACTACAATTAAATAGTCTGCTAACCCTCATCCTAACTTTTAACAATTCACTTAACCACCTAACTCTCCTATCACTCCTATAGTCCCAAAAGACCCCAATGAAATCAAGAGAATTTGACTAAACCAATAGTGTAAAATTAAATGAAAAATTAATAAACAATTACAATAATTAGGGACATCACTTTGACCAACATCTACTATGCCTTTTTGGCCAATACCTGAGAGTTAGTATTAGGTTAATTTTACTTAATAATGAGTCAAACTAATAAATGGGATTCATATAGATATAGATGATGGGATTGATATGCTAAAAATTTATTAGCATGAGATGTCAAGGATAAAAAATATCGAAATACCTAATTTTTGCCTTATTCATAAACCCAATAACCAATTTACCCATTAAACTATCCAAAAAAATTCTTGTCAATCCATCGATGCCAACAAAATTTGATTAGAAATAATTTTTGGGACAAATGGTGGATGGTTTTTTATTACCTATCATGTAACCATGAGGTGCCATTATTTTTTTTTAAGGAATCCCTACTATGATTTTTTCCCCAATGAGATTCCCATTTATTTTTACTACTCATGATTTTAGCTCAAAAGGAAATGCTCTGTATATGATAGACCAGGTACATGTCATGTACCTAATCAGTCTATAATTGTCCCTACCCAAAATCCACTTCATCATGAAATCCCCTTTATGGTGAAAATTTTCATGGATGTTGACACTTTAAATATGCTTAGTGTGTTTACTAACATGATCATTTAACATATGAGTAGGCTTTTTGAGACTGATACTAGAGATACTATGCACAATGTACATAGTGGACCTTGCCGTTATAAATGTTTTGGTGATATGTTCATTGGACCTTCAGATTATAATGGTGATGATTTTGAGGGCTTAGATGATATACTTTTGATTGATAAGTTTTTTTTACATACATTTAATTTGTATGCATGGGTCACTACACATATGCAAGATATTTTATATTTGACATGTTAAATTTCAATTGTATTTGTATTCAAAAGATAATGTTTTATTTTTTTTAGGAATTAGGTTTTTAATTTTGAATCAAATAAAGGTTTGATTAAATGTAAATTATTAATTAATGTGGCTTAATTAAACTATTAATTTTTCCAAATAAATGTGTATTTTATTTTTTCTAAAAATAGTAAGAAGTGTAGGGAAATCAAATTTAGCTTATTCTGGGTCAAAATGGATGATGCAGGATCTATAAACTATAGTATAAGGATGGAAAATTGTCATAAATAGAATTTAGAACTCTAATTTTAGATTAGATAGTAGCACCAAAATTAGGACACCCTACTACTTAACGCTATAGTCCATTTTTTGGTACTATTGTCCCTTTTTAGAGCTGTTGTCCACTTCTAGTGTTGTTGTCTTGGTGGTCTAGTTTTTTTGGGTTTTGATCGATGGGGTTGTAACACCTTGATAATGAAATATCAAATCTTAGTTCTATTCAAAAGTCACTATGTGTCTGATTCAATATTTCAAACCCTTAGGAGATCTTGGTACTTGAACTTGAATAGCAAACATGGGAAAGAGAGAAGAGGTTAGTGTATACATGATACATTGGCTGCACTTCACACCCCATGTATGGGTACACTACCTACATACCAATACTTTGAAGAGGGATCAATCTAATTTAGTTCTCCCATTTCAAGTTATTGGTGTAATTGTGTGATGTATACAACTAGATGCAAAACTAGAATGTACTTTAGATGACTAGAGACTAGTATGAGTGCTTTAATAGGCTTGAATTGGTCTTCAAAGGCTGTATATAGAGAATAGGGAAGAGTGCTTGAGTGCACCTACTTGTATTCTTTCTCTTTTCCTATGAATGATTACCAAACCCTCTAAATGGACTTTTAATGGAATTTTATACGGAAACTAATGATCGTGGGTTGAATGAACTTGTATTAGGCCAATAGGGGAAAAGATAAGGATTTGGGAAAATTTGACCATTAGAGGTAAAGATAAACTTGGATAATAGCATCAAAAATAGGACACCCTTGAATTTTAGCGCTCCTATATAAATTAGGTGCTATTGTCCTAGGAGGATTGGCCCTAGGGGAGTGGATCTGGGTCTAAGAGGGCTACCTGAGTCCTAAAAAGCTAAGTCTGAGAAGTTATGGGTGACTAAATCTATCAAAGTCTAGCTGAGAAGGGTTGAGTGGGAAAGAAAGAGGACCTATAGGTTGGGTGCCATTAGCCATGCCTAAGTCATCCAATTTCACATTTTATATGATTAAAGCTAACAATTAAGTTACATAGAAATTAAATTATGTATATGTAATTTTTTATATTACAAGAGGAGATGGTGACATTATCTTCATGGTCTACTACTCTATTTTTGGTCGAGTTAATGTTTACATAGGCATAGCTAGATTCTGGGCCATCTACTACTACATTTGTTAATGTTACTATGCTTATGTTCATATATATATAAAGAGGAAATTTTGAGATAATATTATGCTTTGTGTACATGTTTTTACTTATATAAATATATAATCTTGACTAAGTGAGGTTGTTTGTTCGGTTGATGACCATAGGGGAAACTCATACATATTATTATTTGTTACTTACAACTTTATTGAAATTTTGTCCTCTTCTTGGATTCAACTTGCATTCACCAATGTAATCATGAAGCTATGTTGTCCTCTCTCTACCTCTATAGATTTATTTTCATTTATTTTAGGGATTCTTCATTTGCCCTTTGAAGTAACAAAAGATTTTAATTCTCATGCATTTTGAGGCAATTAAATATTTTGGCAATTATATCTATTTTTTATTATTAATATTTTTTTTCTATCTCCCTATCCACCTCCCTCTTCTTGTCCATTTATTCTCTTCTCATTGTATGTCCACTCCCCTATTCAGGAGTGCAAAAATAATGACAACAAATGTTGTCAAAATTTAAGTGCCAGTTAGAGAGCTCTACTTTTAGTGATTTATGGATAAAATATAGTGTTTATAACACATATAGGGTTATTGATAACATCCAGTATAAGGTTTTTGGAATATCAATCATTTTCAGTCGAGATACCCACCACCCATTCTAGCCTCAAGAATGCCTTTCTTAATACAATAAAAATGTAGTTTCTAATCCTAACATCGAGCCTACATAAAATAGAAATTGTATGTTCTATAGATTAACTATAAGAACCATTAAATTCATTTCATATCCATATAATTTAACTATCTATCACATTAATGGAACCTTTGAGAATAATCTATGGCACACGATATAATATCAGATCTTCAAATACAACATTTTAATAAAGCAATAGTTTCTTGAGCTATAAATAAAATATATGCCTCTGAGACCTCTAAGTAAATTAATTGAATAAAACACATATAAATAATAAAATCACACATTATCCTATGACCTCTATGTCTAAATCCACTTAAAATAATATCTTTAGTATTCTTCAAGAGCATGGAAATACTGACAATAAATGTTGTTCAAATTGAAGTGGTAGTTGAAGAACTCTACCTCCATTAATCTATGGCTCAAAACTAAAACCACACAAATATATGATTGAAATATGATGTGTATAAATAGGTCCTTGTCATCCCATCACACTTACTCAAGAGACCCACCACTCATTTCAGCTTCAATAACACCCTTCCTAATATAATAAAAATGTAGTTTTAAAGCCTAACTTCAGGGGTGCATGAATTAAAAAGTATATTCACTTTAGATAAACTAGAAGGAATATCACATGAAATATTAAGAAATATAATTTAACCTAATAACTATTTTATGTAATGTTTGATGTGAATTTGTGGCATAAGTTGATTAATGGGTCCTAAAATATAATGTTTTTATAATAAAGAGACAAGTTCTTAAGCTCCAACAAATATTTATTGATCTAGTACCTCCAAGTGAAAATGCGTTGCTTTGAGTAAATATAAATAGGAAAAATAAATTTTATCCCATGACTTTGACATTAATCCATCAAGAATTATCTTTTCACTACTATTTAGGAGCACAAAAAGATGGTAAAAAAATGTTGTCAAAATTGAAGTGATAGCTAGAGAACTCTACCTCTTGTGATTCATGGCTCAAAATTATCACTAAAAAAACATTTAAGGAAGAATATAATTTATAATAATAGGGTTTTTTACCTCCTATTATGATTTATCAATATACCCACCACCCATTTAAGCCTCAATAATGCCCTTCCCAATGCCATAAAAATGTAGTTTTTAAGCATGACTTTATGTATTCATAACAAGAAATCATATTGCATTTATAACATATGGATTAACCATGATGGTCATGTATAATCAATTTAATTTAAACTCATATCACCTTTATGTAACCTTTGATACAAATCTGTGACACAAGTTATGGTAACAGGTGCTAAAATGCATATTTTTTGTAGTGAAGAGACAAGTTCTTCAGCTTCAGCTATAATTTATACCTTAAATACCTATAGGTGTAAGTAAATTAATTTAAACACATATAGATATTAAAATTATATAACCTACCAAAACATTGATGTATAAATCCACCTGAAATCATGTTTTCACTACTATACAATAGCTTATAAATATTGATAACAAATGTTGTCGAAGTTAAATCTACAATTGGTGAACTCCACCTCTAGTGTTTTGTGGCTCAAAAATAGAACTTAAAACATATTTTTGGTGGTATATATCATCAAATAATATGTTATTTGCCTCTAATAAAACTTGTTCAAGATACCCATTACCCATTTTGGCCTCCAGAATGCCCTTCCCAATACAAGAAAAATGTAGTTTTTAGCCTAACTTTAGTCATATGTAAAAATAAAAACAATTATCATTTGGATGAATAGTAATAACCAAAAAATGCTTGTCGAATCCCTATAATTTATCTAAAATAATATTTATGTAACATTCAATCCTAATCTACAACATAAGTTGTAGTAAGGGGTCCTAAAATGAAACTTTTTTACAATAATGACATAAGTTCTTGAGCTCCAACTGAAATTTAGGCCTCTAGGGCCTCCAATTTCAAATCCATCACTTTTAACACATCTATATAGGAAAATTATAAATTACCCTAAGATTGTGATTTTTAAATCCACCAAGATGCATGTTTCCACTATTGTTCAAGACTATAGATGGCTTTGCCTTCAATGATTGATGACTCAAACATAGCATTGATAATACATCTATCATTGTAAATAATGTCTAATAATATGTTTTTTGCCTCTCATTATGCTAGGTTGAGAGACCCACCACATATTCTAGCATTTAGAATTCCCTTTATAGTATAAGAAAAAATTAATTTTATAGCTTAACTTTAGGAATCTATAAAAAGTATATCATGTTTCTTTTAGATGAAGTATAAGAACCCTAATATTAACTTTAAATCCCTATACTTTCACCTTAAATCACATCAATGTAAACTTTGAGATCAATATATGGTACACACTACAATAATGGGTCCTAAAATACAACTTTTTGATAGTGAAGAGACTTGTCACTCTCCTCAATGTGACATTTCATTCTCCAAATGTGATTCCATAACTTTTAACACATATAGATAGGTAAATGACATGTACTCCAAATATCATAACGTCCAAATCTACCTCAATGTGTCTTTTCACTATTATTAAAGAACAGGGAAACACTAACAATAAATGTTGTGAAATTTTAAGATATAATTAAATAACTCTAGATCCGATGCTTTGTGGTTTGAAACAAGCATTAATCATGTGCATGGGGTGGTAGATAACATTTTAAATAGGCTTTTGACCTCCCATCATGCCCAATCAATAAACCCACAACTTATTCTGACCTCAATAATGTCATTTATTTATTAAATGAGTACCTATATTAAGATTCTCTTATCTTCAAGCATATAAAATTATTTACTAATAGTACCAAATATGTGAAGGTGGAAGCTTGTTTAGAACTACTAACCTAAAAAAACTATTAGTAATTAGTTAAAATATATATTAATATATACTACCTACAAAATCAATAAAATTTGGTAAAATTTAATACATATATATTTGGCAAGTTAGCATACCTTGGAATCTCATTCTAATGAACCATTAGGATCTACTCGAATATTTATAATAGCAGAAATAGGTTCATGGTCCAACTCACAAACTTTCCATATTCCTATTTAATGGCCTCCCATGATATTTGACCAATTAAATATTTGTTGTAGGAACCAAATTTAAATAGTTTAGAATCTTCTTATGTGTTTCAAAGTCTTGAAATAACCATACATATGAATTTTTGGTAGGATATCATCTAATACAAGTTCCATCAACTACCAAACACCCAACAAGTTAATAATTTTTTCTCTCTCTATGACTAGGGAAGTTATTTTTTTATTTTCCTCTACATACCAACACAAGTATTAATATGTTTCCTCTCCATTGTCCTCATCAACAATAACTCCAAAAACATGAAATGTATCATAAAAAATACTTTTATAATGACATTGTCAAGATAGATAATTAAAATAAATAGTGCATAATGATTAGTATTCTACTTGGTTACACTAGATCAGATACGTGGTCAAAGTCATGTGATGATATCATATCTATAAGTTGTAATGTTGGTGGAACTTTATATTCCTCAATTGGAATTAGAGATCTATAACTCTATTCGTCAACCCACTCCTATGACTCAACTCATTTGAAATAGATTACATGTATGAAAAATAGAAACAAGCAAAGTGTCTCCTATGAATAGTATAAGAACCCAAATTTAATCTATAAAATGAATGGAACTCAATCGATCCCATTATAGTCATACAATACTCATAATTTTCTAAGTATTCTACCACCATCAATGAAAAATATCTACAAATAATAGAATTTTTTTATCACCATAGCTAATTTTCTCATTACACCAATCAACAATGGTTATTGCATTAGTGAAAATAACACCGTATTCAAACTTCAACTCCTTTCTTTCAATGACTCTTTTTACACATGACCCATCACTATCATGCTTACCTTTTCCATGGCCAACCTTAGTGAAACTCAAATTATGTTCTACAATACTAGTAATGTGCATCTTGCTCAACCAATAAAACATCTATGAATTCTTAAATTATGACATGAAATTATCTAATAAAATGTAACATTGATTGAAATTAATGTTCCTCTCAGTTAACTATCCATAGCACATCTTAAAACAACCTTGCATGTACTTTTCATAATGTGATCAGTCATCAATAACATATAAATGGCATACCCTTAATAATATTTGATATTTTTCTATACTTTCATGTGCATGTATCAATACTATATGGAAAAATATGGTAACCTATATTGAGTTGTAATACTATAAATGAACTTCCATTTATGATTTTAATGTGTAATTATTAGCAAAGCTAACTATTGAAAAATATAACTAAGTTGGAATGTGTCCCTGCTTTCCATAAATGTTCATCAAACCATCTAGCCATGTGTGTGTGCCTTACATACTCATAAAATAATTCCTCCTTGAATTTGACCATAATATATAAAATAGGTATATTTTTTGTAACAATCTGACACCTTCTATATTCTTTTCCATAGTATACTTGATAAGTCTCAAATTTATATTTGCTCAAACCAACTATTTGTTGTCCAATTGTGCTTGTAATCTTGTCATGTATATAAATATTTTAATTTTGGAAATCCATCACAAAAGTTATAATTTATAAAATAACATGTTTTGTTATAAAATAACTATCCATCTGGTCTTTCATAAAAAATGGTTGGAATAAATACCTAACTAATTTTTGTGGAACTTCCAAGTTATACTCCTACAATATCTTATTAGTATACAAATTACAATGTATATGGTGAAAAACATCATAGTGAATGAAAAATTCAACATGTTTTTTATAAAAACAAATGGTGCATGTGTGATTTACTTTTTCATAAAATGATTTTTATATTTCAAAATATCTTTGACTAATATAAATTTAGATAGATTTTTCCAAAAACTTAGATTACAATTTTGTTTAGGTCTTATCCAAGAAATGTTTCAAACATCATTCTTGGTTATGAGAACAATCTCTTCTTTTCACCATATCTCTTTTATTGGGTAATAATCTATTATTATCTTTCAAAAATTGTGCAAGTAAATATTTTAGAGAATTAGTTATAGCCTTGTCCTTTTGTGGAAGTCTACCAGAGAATACCTAGAGCTTAGTGGTATAAGTGTCATTAAGTATTTTACGTATTTAAATTAATTTCATTAGTGTTATTATATCTATGTCTTGTGCTCACCAAGTTTTTTAAATCAATAATTTTTCCCTATTTTATCACTTATTACAGAAGTTTTAATTATACATTAGGCAGCATTATGATCTTTATTATGTGATCTCATGGCTATAGTATGATATGCATCATGTAGATTTTCAATAATTTCATTATTTTCATCATCCATGTTAGATGTTATTAGTATTAAGGTGTACACTATAGGTATCATCTTAATTAATTTCATCAACAAAAAAAAAACAATTGACATTTTTTATTATTAAAATCTAACTAATCAAATAAATTATCCTAAAAAAATTTTGCTAGTATTCTCGAATGGTGGTTAGACATTTTTTATGTATTTGTTTCAAAATATTTTCATCCAAATCAATTAAGTACTTACCTTTTATATACACAATCCTTGGAGGGTTGTTAATGGTGGATTTTTTTGAGAGCGTGCTTCAAAATAATTATGTTCACTGCTAGTTTCTTCATTGTTAGTTTCATTGTTTAGTTATGGGATAGCATTTTATTCATTGTTACTTTCATCATTATATTTTTTGATAGAGGTGAAACATCATGTATAGACTCATCATCCACAAAATACAAAACTTTATAATTTGAATGTGGAAATGCAACATAATTTAGACCTCAAGGTAAACATGGACCATTCTTATTGAATTCATTATTGTTAATTTTATCATTATATATGACACTTGGATCATAAGGGATAGTTTTTATACCTTGTCTCAATTGAAATTCTTTCATTCATGCCTTTTTTTAATCTCTCAACTATTATAATTACTCTATTTCTTTTTGCTTTAACTTATTCGTCTTATTTGAAAGATCTCCATCACCCATGATTAGACAAAGAATAATTTGATTCCTTTTGATAGTGTGGAATGAAAGAATAATTTGTTTTCTTTTGATGCTTGGGGACCTAAAGAAAAATTTGATTCTTTTGTATTTTATTTGGAAAATGTAGAATGATGTAGAGGATGTCTATGGGTTTAGAATTCTTGAAATACCCTAAAAAGTAAATGTTGGATAATGACATGTTATCTATTGAAATAATAATCTATACGCACTATATATAGTATTCCATTATGATCATATATCATATTTTTATGATATATGATTATATTACATGATACAAACCTATGCTATATTATTATGTCAAGTAATCCTATACAATTACCTCTATATTTGCATCTATGATACAATTCTAGGGTCAATTTACACATATGTTACATCATATAGAATCGATTGAGCCATAAAGCATGACTAATTTATACGCAAATCACATCTCTAATTAGAACAAAAGATTAGTTACATAAATTCATGACTAATTTATCCCCTAATCATGTCCTTCTCTTGTCTAGTTAGGTTGAAGGGGCTGAAATTGGCCCTAATTTCCTTCTTGTTTGAATTGGTAGACTTTATAATTTTATTTTGCTACCATATTTTGGGCTATTGACACCTAAATTACATTAATATAGTCAAAATTAGGTTCATGAGGTTCAATTTCATCCAACTTGCATCAATTAGTATATAAATCAATTAATTGGATAAACATGTTAGTAAAAAGATCTAATTTAACCCTAAAAATCATATTATAAACTCATAGTAAGGTTCAATGGGTTTATATTAGCCCAAATTAACTTCATGTTTTCATTTATAATAAAATTAGGGTTGTTAAGGCTATATATTGCATCCTATACAATCAATTGAACCATAAATTCGGTTTACATAGCATAGTTTTGCCCAAATTAGGTCCCCATTTACACTAATTGACTAATTTGATCAATTCATGACAAAATAAAACCTAATTTATCCCTAAATCATGTCATGCTCTTGTATCTAGCTTTAAAGGGCTCAAATTGGCACCAATTTCCTTTATTATTGAACTGGTGGTCTTTTTTTTTTGTTATGACATTGGGGTAAATTGACATCCCAAATTACCCCCTATATAGGCAAAATAGAGTTCACAAGGTTCTTCATCAAAATTACATCAATAATTCCAAAAAATGACTAATTGGTTCAATATGTTAGGAAATAAGAGATAATTTAGCTATAAATGACATCCTAAGCTTAGAGTTAGGTTAAATAGGTTCATATTAGGCTCGATTACCTTCATGTTTGCATTCATGATAAAATTAAGGTTTAGGGTTGTAATAATTAACTAATATGGTCTATGTATTACTTATAGAATTTTATCATACATTTCAAATGAAAAACATCATGTTATCTCTAAATAAATATCTTATATCATAATAAATATATTAATTTATTCCAAAAAAACTAAGTAATAGAGAACATGTTACTCAAATATTATCCTCATGACCAATTCTGAAGTGACATAGTTAGAAATAATTCACCTATCTATTCATGCTTATTGTCCCTTACCTACATATAAAATATTTATAGTGATAATGTTTATTATGAATAAATTTAAGATGATGCAACATGTCTATGCAATCCATCACTCATTCTTAATCTATGAACATTTTCAAAAATAAAATGCATATCCAATTTATCCCTAAACGTGGACATAATAATGCTTCATCATGTTACTCTTGTTCTAATTTCAAACTCACTATAGACACTCAGATTAGATAAATCACTAAGCCAAAATACCCAACAAGGTTATTTTGTAGAACAACTGCTCATTGCACTTATAGGTTTGTATTAAAAAATTTGTGAAATATTAAATCTGATGAAATTAAGAATGAATAATCATCCTTTCTCTTTTTCTCCCTTATGAATATATAATAATATTTCCTAGATTTCCAACCTATGTCACACTAAAATCCACATTAAAAATTATTTTAATTTTCATCCTTATAAGCTAAGATAACTTGAAATTCATATTCCTAAAGGATAATAAACAATGCATCCCATTCCTTTAGTTCTCTTGAAGTTACATTGAAGGGGCTCAAATTGGCTTAAAATTCCTCTCTGATTAGATGAATAAACTATTTGGTTCATTATATGATGACTTTAAGGTTAATTTCACACTAAATCACATAATATACAATTGAAAATAAGTTCATATGGTTAATTATTTTTAAAAATTATGTCATTGATTGCACCATTTGACTAATTAGGTCAATCTATGATGAAATCAAAACAAATTTAACCTTAAATCACATTGTGTAGTTGAAATTGGGCTCAAGGGCCTTACATTCACCCTAATTACCTTCACAATTAAACCAATAAATAATTTCATTCATTATATGATGATATTCAAGTTTATTGAGCCCAAAACACATCTTATGCATGTCAAAATTGCTTATGTCATTAAACCAAATGATTCATTGCTTCATTTTCTAATGAAATTAAACCTGATCAAGCCCCAAATAATAATTTATAGTCATGCATTTAGGTTGAAGAGATAAAATTAGCTTCAATTTCCCCTAGATTCAACCATTAGATTTAGTTATGACATTGGGGTCGATAGACCTGAATTAAATCTCTTAGAGTCAAGAATATGTTCATGAGGGAAAATTTCAATCAAATTGTATCACTAATTGCACCGATTCACTCAATTGAAACTAATTTAACCTTATCTTATATACTATACATGCATTTATTTTCAATAGGTTGAAATTGATTATAATTTCCTCCACCATTAATACAATTGAATCATTCATTCATTTTGTTATGAAATTGGGCCTGGTTGAATCCTAAATCATGTTTTATATAGTCAATATTATTATTGTAGGTGAAAAATCATTAAAATTGCATCACTTTATCCATAATGTCCTTTCTATGTCAATGTATATCATGACACACTCGACTTTAGAAAATAATTTAAAAATGATAATTTTGAAATAAATATGTATAAATACGTATAAATGTGAACTAAATAAGCATATATCATGATACATAGATAGGTATAAACACATATGATAAAATATTTTTTTATCTTGTGGAAACATAACATGTATATGTTATAACACACACACTATTTTTTGTTTGAATTCAAAAGACCAAGTCTTTTGGCTCAAAGATGAATTAGATTCCCAATCCAAAGTCTTGGACCTATCAAGACAGTTGAATCTAAGAGTTTTGATAGAAAACAACAAAAATCAACTTTCATCACAAAACACCCTATGAATTTCAATAAAAAAATTCATAAAATTATTATCATGATGATGTTTGCACTCTCATCTTTACAAATATATGATTTTTATAATTTTAGGACTACTTTAAAGTTTCAATCTCTGTTGATTTCTAACTATATCAGTTTTTATGATCTATTTACTTGTAAAATTAATAAATAATATATATTCATTAAAAAATTATAACAAAAAATGGGTTACAAATTATGATCTTATCTAAAGTTTTAACAAATAGTTTTAAATAATATTAAATGATGCTTAAAAATAGGGAATTAGATAGTTAGCTATCTTCTCTATTTTCGTTTAAGAAACTAGAGTTCCTATTCAAATTTTAGATGTTTGACCTTATTATACTTAACCATTTTTAAAAATAGCATTTTGAAAACTAAACTTTAAACATTGCAATTCATTCAGTCTACACTATCCTCAAATTTTGAATGTGGCCATCCCAAATTATCTACAAAAGTTTAGATTTCTGAAATTTCAGAAAAAATATGTCCATAGGTAGGTGCCTTTTTGTTCCGCAACTTTGTGCACTTACCCTATTAACTAAAAATTTGATGGATTGTTGTAAAATCAAATTATAATGAGTACATATATTAAATATAGTAGTTGTTGGGAAAAAACTTGAGAGCTACTAAACTCTAAACATTACATGCCTTAGAATAGTGTGATGTCTCATTTATAATTGTTTCCTTTCTAATGAAATTTTGTAAAATTTGGTTTCTTTTATAAATGAAAAGTAAATTCAAAATTTTATGTTTTATTTAAGGGTAATTTTTGAATTGCACTTTTGGGATAGGTTGAATACCTTGGAAGGTTTAGAGAGGGTTAAATTTTGATGAATAGAGGGAGGGAAGGAGTTCAAAAATTGGAAAGTAAAGATTTTAAAATACGCTTCAGCACGACAGTTCGAGTGCCTCTAAACTATACAATTTCTTGGTTTAGTAATGGTACCATTCTTCAAAAGACCTCGTTGTCAAAGATCTCCATCATGAACACCTTACTCTATGTGCATACTAGCTAAAAATTAAATTTGTTAATCATATGCCCTATTTCTATTTTCAAACTATAATTTATATTTTTTTAAAGATCATATTATTATTATTATTATTATTATTATTATTATTATTATTATTTTAATAAGTTTTGGAATAAACTATTTTCATTTAAAAAATCAAAGCATAAGATGGTTGACCATCAAATTTTAATATTGGTCAACCTTCATCACTTGTAGGAGTCGATAAAATTTATTTCCTACTTACTACCGCTTGTACGAACAATACAGAAATCTGATTTCCACTGAATGGCATTTCTGAAAGGATATCAGTGATGTACGTGAGCAATGGGCTTTAATATTAGATATTCAAACCGAAGCAGACTATTAGGATGCGAACCGACCCTTGACTTGAAACTTATTGCATAAAAGCTCTTCTGACCATCTCCTCCGTTAATTGTGGATCAGTGCTTCTCCTTTTTATTTCATGAATAAGTTTTGCTTGTTATGACTGTTTTAGTTATGCCGAGTGCCGTAATAATAAATGTTGAATGGAACCCACCAAAAACAAACTCTAGTGCCGTAATAGTAGAAGTCACTAACTCATTTAAGCAATGAGTGATATTGATGCGTTCCAATAGTGAAAGTCACCAACTCATTTAACAACGAGGGGCTTGTTTCCTCAAAAAAAGGCACGGGATCATTATTCACATGAACATCCTCCATGCTTGAATTGATGGAATTTTGTTTGTATTGGTAGATCAGAAAAGCATTTAGACATCAAACATTTTAATGTACACAAATTATGTGTTTGAATTGAATGAATTTTGTTTGTACTGATAAATGGGAAAAGCATTTACCCATTGTTATGGCAATTGCAGAGCTCAATTGTCATCCATAAACATAAAAAATGAATGAATTTTGTCTGTATTGGTAGATGGTAAAAGTATCTACCCATTGTTATGGGAATTGTAGAGCCCAAATATGCCATCCATGAGCATAAAAAACAAAGAGATAGTAATACCCTCATTAATAAATTTGTCTTCACCTATCTTATGTGAAACATCATATAGAATGTGAAGAAATTAAGAGAGCAGAAAAAAACAAGAACTTAAACAAGAAAACAAGAACTGAACCACTTGCTATTGCAATTTCTTGAAAATAAGATTTCTATTGATCTTCTTTTTCCTGCCTTCCATTGCTGCACCCAAGGCGTCTTTAAATAGATTATGAATCCAAAAATAACTGAAACTAATCTGATTGCTTAACTGATTCTTAACTAATCTTCTAACTACTTAAACTAACTGATTGTTAACTACTTGAACTGATCTCTAACTGTTAGTTAATTGTTGTGCATGCATGCATAGGAGGGAGGTGGAACAAGCAGTTAAACTGTGGATGGAGAAATTATCTCCAATTATACTTCAGTTTCTAACACTCCCCCTTAATTTCTACCACTAACAACTTCAGCATTTACAATGCCTAAATTTTGTCTCAAATAATCAAAGGTCTCCTTTCCTAATGCCTTTGTGAATATATCTGCCAATTGATCTTCAGATCTACAGAATTCTAGATGGATTTCTCCATTATTCACTAACTCTCTGATAAAGTGAAATCTTGTATCAATGTGCTTTCTCCTCTTGTGAAAAACATGATTTTTTGATAATGTGATTGCTAATTTGTTGTCACAGAAGACTGGTGTTGACTCCTTCTGTGCTTGTAATAAATATTTCAATATTCTCCTCATCCAAGTTGCTTGACATGCTACTGATGTGGCTGCTACATACTTTGCTTCAGCTGATGAAAGTCTCACTATAGGTTGCTTTTTGGATGCCCATGTGACCACACCTGTGCCTAAAAGAAAGGCATATCTAGAAGTACTCTTCCTGTCATCAACACTACCTACAAAATCACTATCAGTAAAACCAATCAAACTAAAATCGTTAGTTGTGGAATATAAAATTCCATATTCTGTAGTTCCTACCACATATCTCAATATCCTTTTTCCAACTTGCCAATGTGAGTCTTTTAGTGACTCCATGAATCTTGAGATTAAACTGACCCCATACATGATATCTGGTCTTGTAGCTGTAAGATACATCAAACTGCGAACTAGTCTTTTGAATATTGTAGAATCAACATTAGGCCCTTGGTCTTCTTTGCTAAGTTTGGTCCCTATAGCAATTGGTGTAGGTGTTGGTTTACAATTCAACATCTTAAATCTCCTTAACACATCCTTTGCATATTTAGTTTGACAAATAAATATTCCTTTTTTTGATTGTACAACTTCTATGCCCAAAAAATACTTCATTAATCCCAAATCTATCATTTCAAAGTATTTCTTCATTGCTAATTTAAATGTGTCTACAAACTAATTTTTTAGTGAAAATCAAATCATCAACATACAAACACACAATCAAAATCTAACCTTCTTTGTTGATTTTTGTGTACAAAGTAAGCTCACTATTGCTTCTATGGAATCCATTATTTGTCATATATGAATCAATCCTGTTATACCGTGCTCTTGGTGCTCGCTTGAGACCATAAAGGGCCTTCTTCAATATGTCAATTTTTTCTTCATGTCCTTGCACTTCATAACCTGTGGGTTGTTTCACATTCACTTCATCTAGAAAACCATTCAAAAAAGCTGATTTTACATCCATTTGATATACATACAAATTATTTTGAGCAGCTATTGATAAAACCATTCTATTAGTATCCAGTCTAGCAACTGGAGCAAATATTTCATTATAGTCAATTCCATGTTCTTGTGCAAAACTTTTTACTACTAACCTTGCCTTGTGCTTTTCAACATTTCCATCTGCATCAAATTTAGTCTTATAAACCCATTTGAATCCTATACAATCCTTACCATCAGGTAGATTAGTTAGATCCCATGTTTGATTTCTTTCAATGGCATTCATCTCTTCATCCATTGCTTTTATCCAATGTTCCTCATTAACTGCTTCTTCATAATACATAGGATCATGAGTGAAAAGAGCAAAATTTGAAACCAAATCTAATTTCTCTTCTTCTTGATTATAAATCTCATTCAAATTTCTCATTTTCTTACCTTTAATTCTTGTCCTTAAAGTAACAAGAGTTGGATCTGATTCATCACTTACTTGTGAATTTGGAGTAGGATGACATGCATAACCAGATGATTCACCTTGTTCAAACCTCCTAGGTGTTCTTATTAGAGTGCTTGTTCTTGCTTGTGGCGAGAATTGATCTCCTTGCAAATTTTTTTCTTCAGATTCTTCTTCATTCTGTGGAATTGGTGCTCCAATTGTGATGGTGCTACCATCCCATGCTTCTTTTTTCTTAAATTCAACATCTCTGTTAATAATCACTTGTTTTGAAATGGGGTTATACAACTTATAAGCCTTTGATTCTTCACTATAGCTAATAAAAATGCATTTCTCACCTCTATCATCAAGTTTTCTTCTCAATTTAGATGGTATAAGAGAATATGCAATACAACCAAATTTTTTGAAATGATGTACACTATGTTTCTTACCTCTCCACGCTTCTTGTGGAATTCAATCTCTGACACTCTTTGTTGGGCTTCTATTCAAAATATATACTACAGATGTTATTGCTTCTGCCCAATATTCATTTGACAAGTGTTTGGCTTTCAACATGCTTCTTTCCATCTCCATGATTGTTTTATTCTTTCTTTTTGCTACACCATTCTGCTGTGGTGTGTACCTTGTAGTCAATTACGTTTTGATGCTATGATATCTGCAATAATCTTGAAATGCATTAGACATATATTCACCTCCTCTATCTGATCTAAGTAACTTGATATAACGGCCACTCTGCTTTTCAACCATTGCCTTCAATTCTTTAAACATTCCAAAGGCTTAAGACTTATTTTTGAGAAAATATATCCACGTTTTTTTGCTAAAGTCGTTAATGAAGGTTAGAAAATAAGTAATACTTCCAAGTGATGGAGTTTGCATTGGTCCACATAAATCACTATGGACTAGCTCCAATATTACCTTTGCTCTATATGAGGCTCCTACTGGAAAGCTCTCTCTATGCTATTTTGCCAGAATACAACTATCACATGAACTTCTTGGCTTTTCTATTGGTTGTAAACCCTTCACCATATTTTTTTTGTAATAAATTCAAACCTCCAAACTATAAATGTCCATACCTTAAGTGCCATAGCCATGATTGGTCTAGATGCATGGATTTGAAATGGGCTTCCTCTTCTCCTTGGATGCACTGAATTCGAAGAGGGAACATTCGATTCTTGGTCATCTCCACTTTTCCTATCAACCTGTCACTTGGAAACTCGTCCAGTATTGTGCAAAAATTATCCATAAAAGATACTATGTAACCTTTTTGTACTAACAATCCAATGCTCATAAGATTACGCTTTAGTCAAGGTACAAAATAAACATCAGGTATAAACCTTCTTTCACCATTCTTTGCCAAAACATTTATTACACCTTTACCCATTACATCCACTTTGATATCATTTCCTAATTTAACTTTAGATCTTACAGAATCATCAAGACTAGCAAAAAAAAATTTATTCCCTGTCATATGATTACTGTATCCACTATCTAAGAACCAAATATCTATAGCTTTTTCTTGAGTAACATGACAAGTGAGAAATAAGCTAGATTCACCTAGATTAGAACTAGATTCACTTGTGTAATTAGCATTCTGCTTGTCCACATATCCTTGTTTCCTTTTGCAGTCACTTGCATAATGTCCAAATTTTTTGCAATAATAATATTGAATATTAGATTTATCAAACCTCTGTGAACTTTGCTGGAAGTGATTGTTGCCACGTCCTCTACTGCCATAGTTTTGATTACTGTTTTCACCTTGATTTGGATTGTTCCTTCCAGTTCTGCATCTACCTCTTCCTCTGAAGTTTGACCTTACTCTTCCTCTACCAAATGAAACCTATGACTTGAAAGCATTCTCAATAGAACTATTGTTATTCATATTCATTCTGGATTCATGTGTTAACAAAGAACCAATTAATTCATCTACAGATAACTATTCCAAATCCTTGGTTTCCTCAATAGCTACAACTATTGCATCAAATTTACTAGGTAAACTCCTGAGTATTTTTTCTATAATCTTTTGATCCGTGATTCTTTCTCCATTAGATCTAATTTGATTCACTATATTCAACACTTGACCCATAAACTGGTCTATAGACTTTGAATCATTCATTTGCAAATTTTTAAAACTTCACCTAAGAGATTGCAATTTAGCAATTTTTACCTTTGTATTACCTTTATAGGTAGCCTCCAAGATTTTCCATGCCTCTCTAGATCTCGTTGTAGCTGCAACTCTGGAAAAAATTGATTCATCCAGTCCCTATTGGATTATGAATAAAGCTTTTGCATCTTTTTTCCTATTCTCCTCGAGCTCATCCTTTTGTGCTTGAGTTAATGCCAGATGGGCTGCCTCGTCCTGCAGTTCTACAAAACCACTTTCTATCAGATCCCAAACTTCTTGTGAGCCAAACAAATATTTCATCTTAATTGCCCAAAAATCATAATTCTTACCATTAAAAATGGGAATTTGAGGCCGAGAGATACTGTTGTTCATTGCCATGTCTCATGTTGAAATGACTAGATTGGTTTTTTTTATGGCTTTCTAGTTTGTTGTTTCAGAACACAGTCGCCAACATTGGTGGGTGTGTTGAGGTTGGTCAGGCAAGTGGTGTCGACATCGGTTGAGTTGTCGATGTCGGTCGCGCTCCCTGTAGGCTCACTCCTGCGCTCCTTGTTGACGCCGATTGAGTTGCCAACGTCGATCGTGCTCCATGCAGGCTCACTCCTGTGACCTAACTGTGCTTCTGCCTTTTTGACCTGTGCTTCCACAAACAGGTGTGATTCTGGAGACTGTTGCTGCGATTCTTTCCTCCATTTTGCTAGGCACCTCTCTTGCTAGCTCTAATACTAATTTGAAGAAATTAAGAGAGCAAAAAAAACAAGAACTTAAACAAGAAAACAAGAACTGAACCACTTGCTACTGCAATTTCTTGAAAATAAGATTTTTATTGATCTTCTTTTTCCTGCCTTCCATTGATGTGCCCAAGGCGTCTTTAAATAGATTATGAATCCACAAATAACTGAAACTAATTTGATTGCTTAACTAATCTTCTAAGTGTTTAAACTAACTGATTGTTAACTACTTGAACTAACTGATCTCTAACTGTCAGTTAACTATTGTGCATGCATGCGTAGGAGGGGGGTGGAATACGCAGTTAAACTGTGGGTGGAGAAATTATCTCCAATTATACTTTAGTTTCTAATAGAATGCATACGTAACCTGTCTGCATTTTGACGCTAGAGTCGGGACTCCTTACAATCCGCTACACACCCATAACCTACCCCTTAAGGATATTGCTGTATAGCATTGGGATTAATGTTACTTTTGGACCGTTAAAATTTGTAAAGGTTTATAAGTATATATATTTATTATGTTTTATTTATAAAAGTAGGAAATAGAGGCCTCTAACTAGTATACCAGTTAACTGTTCTAACATAAAGTGAGCTTCTGTTTTACCACAATATAAGTTTCCTTACATCCTCTGGTTGTGTAAAGTGGGCCATTCCCACACTATAAAATAATTGTAGAATGAAACCAAGAACAAAGACTGCCTTTACAAATTACTAAAACCAAGTAATTTATACCTCCTAAACCTAATTTATAACATTTTAATACTTCTTTTTATAACATTTTAATACTTCTTTTAAACATTGATTGTCATACCTATCCCCGGCCACATACTCTGGATATTCAAATTCCAATTCCCGTTGGTATTCCATTTCCTTGGTCAATTAAATCTCACCGTGATTCAATGTTCGTTGTCAGCTATATCTTAATTCCAGTATCGGAGATTAAGTTCAGGAGCTTTGGAATGGTGTAGACCAGCAGCCGATTAATTTTTATGTAATTATCTAAATCCTTCCAGCTTTCCAGTGCTTTCCTCACGTAGCAGAACGCAGGTCTACCACGAACAGCAGAATGCAGCACAGCAGGTACGAGTTCTAGCGCGATCAACAGAACGTAGGACATCAGGTATGAGGTCTAGCGTGAACAGCTGAACGCAGAACAGTAGAGCAGCAAGCCACGGGCCCCACAGTCGACGGGTGGCAGGTAGGCGGTCTATAATACCTCTCTAAATAATTTCTGCGTAGTTTATTTGCTTTCATGCTGCCTCAAAAATAGACGGTGATAAAGTTTTTAAGTTAGGGTTTAGATATCGGGTTAGTAAAATCTACAAATATATCAGAGCAATAAAATCTCAGGGGGTAGGGGCTATCAAAAATCATTAATAAGATTAGAACAGAGCATTGGCAGATAAATAGTTGTCACATAAGAAAATGTTTTATTAGAGAAGATCATGTTAGAAGTGGATAGCAAAATGTTAGTGGTGGTCACAACTTCAGATCCTACCTTCTGGAAACATAACTAAAACAAGTATTGTACCAATAGGTACAACATAATATTAAGCGGTTCACGCATATCCACAAACAAATCTTAGCAGTGGACAAAATGCTAAAACATATGAGGTTAACGGAGCACATAGATTTGTATATTTGACGAAGATAGAGATCCCGTAGAATGCCAAATGATCATCACAACTGACTGCAATGCCATCATAAGAGGTATCACAACTAATACACATCAATATAAAACAGTATTGGAATATATTAAGAAGTTGGCAAGCTTGAACAACGACAGCGGCTCTAAATAAATATTAAAGAAAAAATGAATAAAAGAAAGGGAGACAACCACATAAGCAAGAAAGATTAATAAAATATGAAAAAAAAAGTTAAGATAGGAAGTAAGAAAACACATAACATTGTGGGCGATAATTATTAAGAAGAGGTTCAAGGTGGTGAGAAAAATTAAATCTCTAAGACAACTCGATTCATTTGGTTGTCAAATCCTTATGTGCAAAGGTTAAAGAATTTAAAAGAGAAATTATAAAATATGGAAGTAAGGGAAAAAATAAAATATATTAAATTTGAAGAGGTGTTAAGTACCAAGCGAAGTCTAGAAGATGATAACATCATGCTTAAAACATAAGTGACAAAACATTAAAATATTGTGAATTTTGGATAACATGAATGACAAGCTCTCAAAAATATATTCACTTCAATAAGTGGAAAGGTAGGGGAGATGAAGGGAAACAAAACAAAAATTAAAGAAGTTCAAAAAATACTTCACAACATGGAAGTGATAGAGAATGAGCTATGAAATAAACTAGAGGAGGCTAAATCATGATCACAATAGTAAAGGAACTCAAAGGAGAGCAAAAGGAGTTGATAAAAAGGCAAGTTAAGAATCAAATGATAGAAAAAAGAAATTTTCATGTTAAATTATCAAATATAATTATCAAAAGGATAAAAGACCAAGAAGAACATTAGAATACAAAAAATTTAACAATGGACTGTTAGAATAATTAATTAATCTTATCTTTTTAATAAATGTCTCTAGGTAATTTACACCTTTTATTGACATAGGTTAGTTAGGTAGAGTATTTCCTAGGTGTGATTAGTTGTAATCCCCTACAAATCAGGAGATCTAATCTCATTTAGTATTATATAGATAAGCACATCTTTTAGTGCTTTTCTTAATTCAGTTAATGCAATTTATTTTGGATTTCATTTGTTATCAGAGCAAAAAAATTATACGGGATCTTTTCGAAGCATTGGAGAATAGGTGGAGATCGAGAAAAAGATTCGTGTGATCCTTGGATGTGTCACGTTGCTCCAATTTCAGCCACCCTAAGCTGAAACACTGCCAAAATTCTGGGTAATTTGTAGGAGTATAGTTGTCAAAAAAGAGAATTTGTTTTTTATTCTGATACATTTTAGCCATATTTATATTAAAATTTGGGAAAATTTTCATATCAGAGATCATATTTGAGACCTTTGAATTTGATTTTATTATTTGTGGTCAATATCCAATTCTGAATCGTTAAAGGAATAAATCTGAAGGAATAGATCTCAGTTTTTGTTTTGATCTAAATCTAATCCGTTATAAGTCTGGACAATTTTTGGTATGATTGTAACAATTGTTCTATATCAAAAAGTTTAGTATAATAATTATCTGTAGATATGTTATATGTCTAGACAATTTGTTTATCAAATTGATCCAGCAAATAAGAAATAACAATCAAAAGGCCCTGAAGCAAATTTCAGCACCTTCTTCCACAACGTCAAACACCCAATGATAGTTACAGGGAAGCGTTGTCTTCTGAAATCAAACGGCTCATTCCAAGGCATCATTTCTATGAAGATTGGCGTTTTTTTAAAGATTGATAGCAGATCTGACCAGGTTGGCATCACGTTTGGTCAAAAAACATCCATTTGTTGTTATACGGCTTTCATTTACTGTTATATTTGCTCGACCTTGGATAAAATCTTATCTGGGACATTGTATCTATTGATCTGGCATCCCACAAATCTACAACATCATTATTTTGCACTGTCGCATTGAAGATCAACAATTTTTGTCACCAACTGCATTGAATCTACCTTATTTTTATAGTTGTGTTGATTTTTTACGATCCAGGAAGTTTAAAATTTCTATTTTCTTTCTAAATCGACCCTGGAAATAGTCAACAAAATATTAAGGCATTCCATCTTACTACATTGGTGTGGAAGGTATTGAAGCAAGAAGATCTATGTTGAAAAAAAGAGACAAAAGCATTTTCCTTTCTTTTGTTTGTTGTTGCTTCCTTAAATAGATATGAGGCCTTGGCCTATTATTGGCCTTTGATTTTATTTGCTCAGCCAAAAGGTGAAAAAGAAACCAAATTCCATTTCTTTCCTCTCTTTAAAGAGCTAGAAAATCATAGTATTCTTTTACAAATCTATAATTTTTGCTTAAGGAGTAAGTCAAAATCCATTGCATGCATCTGAAGATAATTGTAAGGTCCATTTTTCACTCTTGTTGGCTTTTGTAAGATAGTAGTGAAATTATGGTTCCAGCAAGTGGTTGCATGAATATATTATTTTCTGTTTTGGCCTAAAAAATCTATTTGTAGTATTTTTTAATTAATTTGACCCATTTTTACGAGAAATCAAAACACTTGTAAATTTTGACTCATAACTCAAATTTGATCTTCATTTTTTCCAAAAGTATGTTTTGTTTGATTATATATCTATTGGAGTCATTAATTTGTAAAAGTGCCATAGAAAAATTGAAACCTCATTTGCTCTTAAGACACATTTTTGGTTAAAACCAACCCTATTTTCCGTTGCTTGTTTGGATACATTTTTGATAGAGTCCGACATTCATTATGTGATTGTGCATAATTTGTCATCATTTTGTATGCATTTTTGTATATTTTTTACATTTTACAAATACACATTTCATTTTTACACTTAAGCACACTTGTATTTCATTACCATTTACAACTTACAAAATGTCTAGTTCAAGACCACATTGTGTGGTCCCCAACACACAATTGGTTCATGGTGATAATTGAGTAGCATGAACAATGAAAGTACAAAAACATTTAGAGTTTGAAGATATTTGGTCAGTGATTGAAGGTACATGGGCCAGACATGTAATAGATGTTGATCAACAACAGAAATATGACAAGACTAATAATAAGGCTAATTTGAGAATCATGTTTGGTGTTTCAAATGAGGTACAACCTCATGTCTGTAGTGCTACAAATGTAAAAGATTCATGAGATAAGCTTAAAACTATTTATGAAGCTAAGATTCAAAATCAAATCCTACATCTTCAAATTCAATTGCACACTCTCAAGATCAAATTAGATGAAAAAGTAGAAGCATTACTTAAAAGATTTAAAACTTTGTAGGCTTCACTTGAATCTTTAGGCAAACTGGTAACAAATGACTCTTTGGTCCCTATAGTCCTTAAAGCACTGCCCCATGCATATAGGATCTTTGTGACCACATTAAATGTTATAGGACAAAAACCAACCTTTGAGGTGTTGGATAATTTATTGAAACAAGAGAAAGCTATTCATAATTTAGAGGAAGTAGATGATGAGCACGCACCCACATCAAATCAGAAGGGGAAAAAATCCATGAAGGGTCAAAAGCAATCTCTAAATCAACATAAATAACAAAACCAAAAAGGAAATAATTCACATTGTCATAAAGCATGACAAATTTTATGGAAAATAGGGACGTGACTTGAAACATTATTGGTACAACACTTTTTAGCAGGCCTCATTAAGTAAGAAGTCATCTTTTAACAAGCCACCACAAACTGAAAAGAAGTAACCACAACAATAAAATAGGTGGAAACAAAGAAAATCAAAGCCTAGACAACATGTCAATGTTGTTGAAGACAATTATTCTTCAAATGAGGAATATGGTTTAGCTACTCAAAAGAATGAGTCTACCAATCATCCAAGTGAATTTTGGTATGTTGACTCAAGAGCAACCAAACACACGATAGGTAGAAAAAGACTAGTTTTCTACTTTGACAAAAGTAGATTCAGAGGGAAATGTATCACTTCGATATGATACCTCATATATAGTATAAGGTAGTGGTGACATCAAAATTCAACTTGGAAACAAGAAGTACAACATGTTAAATGTTCTTTATGTTTGAAGACTTACAAAAAATATATTATCTATTAATCAGCTGCTTGACCACAACCTTATGGTTGAATTTGATCACCAAAATGGTCAAAAAAATTTCCACATCAAAGATAAGTCTAGACATTTCAAAATGATTGCCAATGCATCCAATATTGGCAAAATGTTTCAGATTTATTTTGTTTAAAATGATCATTTAGTACTTATGGTTAAAGATACAAAACTAGGCAATTTTTATCATAGAAGATATGGTCACTTGAGTTATTGATATTATATTCAATTGATCAAATAACATATGGTTGATAGCCTTCCCAATCTCAAACAATCTTTTAATATATGCACTGAAGAGCTCTCTTTGGAAAGACTGAGTATTGGTCACTTGGTAAGCTGGACTTGGTGCACACTGATCTTTGTAGACATTTTGCTCCCAATATTAAGGGATATAAATACTTTCATCTTTTTGTTGATAATTAATCATGGAAAATATGGGTATATTTATTGAAGATTAAGGATCAAGCTTTTCAAGTCTTCAAAGAATTCAAGGCCATTGTTGAAAATGAAACTGATAGAAAAATCAAGACCCTCCACTTAGATCATGGGGGGAATACACCAGTAAAGAATTCACAACCTATCTCAGTGTTAATGGAATCAGTCAACAACTGATAGTTTCATATTCACCTCAATAGAATGGAGTTACATAACAACATAACATAGTTATTATGAAAATGTTTCATAGCATGGTTCAGTTTTCAAAATTGTCTAATATATATTGGGTAGAAACTTGTCACATTCTAGTCTACTTGTTGAACAGGTCACCCACCAAAGCTCTTGATGGAATCACACCACATGAAGCTTGGACAAGAAATAAACCAAAGTTAAATCACCTTCAAGCTTTTTGTTACAAGGCATATATGCATGTTCCTAAAAAGCAAAGAAATAAATTGGATAAGAAAACAAAAGAATGTATTTTTGTGGGATATAGTGCATAATCAAAGACATACAGGCTACTTGATCTAGAAACAAAGAAGGTATTAATCAGTGGAGATGTAGTGTTTGATGAAAAGAGTTGAATCAATCCACCTTCTACATAGGCAAATGATACAAGCAAAAGTCATGTAATATTTTTAGATAGTGATGGTGATAGTGAAAAGGAAGATGGTCAAATATGAACTCTAGCACCACCACCTACAATTTAGCATAAGCCCAAGTGATATACAAGTACTATACGAAATTCTAACTTGAATGGAGTACCAAATACATCCACTTCAATAACAAGGACTAGAAGCATGGCTTGATAAGAGGTTAATATGGCCCTTATGAGTATTATGAAAGAAACATATGAGCCTTTTATAATAATAGAATCCCTATAGTCTAGACCTTGGAAAGATGTCATGGATGCAAAATATTAGTCACTGATGAAGAATAATACTTGGTAGCTTATTGATATTCCACTAGGGAAGAAGGCTATTGGATGTAAATAAGTCTTTAAGACCAAGTACAAAGAAGATGGTAGTATTGATAAGTACAAGGCAAGGCTTGTTGTAAAAAGATATGCTAAAAAAGAAAACATTGACTATGAAGAGACATTTGATCCCACAACTACGATAAAGACTATCAAAATGGTTTTTACTATGGCTGCATACTTTGAATGGAAATTCCATGAAATATATATAAAATTTTCCTTTCTCAATGGAGATTTGAAAGAGGAAATCTACGATTCAACTTGAAGGATTTATGGCACTTAATAAGGAACAAAAATTGTGTAGTCTTATCAATTCTCTTTATGGGCTAGAATAGGCTCCTCAAGCTTAGTACATCAAGATTGATGAGCATCTCATACAACATGGATTCAATAGGAGTCCATATGATCCTAACCTCTACCTCAAACATCATAGGGGGAGGTTTTTATAATGATTACTTTTGTCAATGATCTATTCATCACTGATAGCATAGTGAAAATGATCAATGCAACTAAGAATGATCTCAAGCGATCATTTTACATTACAAATATTGGGATACTACACTATTGTATTGGTTTGGAAATATAATAAAAAGAATATTAAATTTTTATTTCACAGATGAAGTATACCAAGACATTGCCTGAGAAATTTAGTATGATAGACTAGAAGCTTATTACAACACCTATGGAGACAAGAGTTTAGTTATCTTACATAGATTCATCACTAGAAGAAAATGCAACTCTATATTGGTAGTTGATTGGGAGCCTCATTTACTAGAAATATACTAGACCAGATATTAGCTATGTTATCAACTATCTTTCTCGATTCATGTAGGAACCAAAGGTGGCACATTAAAAAGTGGCAAAGAAGGTATTGAGATACATCAGAGGTACAATTGAGTATTGCCTAGAGTAAAAAAAGAATGATAAGTTCTTTTTGAAAAGATACATAGATGTAGATCATGCATCTTCTTTTGATGACAGGAATTCCACTTTTAAATTTGTGTTCTTTCTAGGATCTCGTTCGATTTCATGAGGAAGTAATAATTAGAATTGTGTTTCTAGATCATCCATAGAGGTAGAATATCATGCTATAGTAGGATCTATCTATAAATTGATATAGATACACCACATTATTTCAAAACTTAGTGTTCCACAAACTCAACCTATAGTTTTAAATTATGACAATCAGGTTATTCTAAATCTTGTTGACAATCTAGTGTTTCATGGAAGAACCAATCACATAAAGGTTCAAATTCATTTCATATGTGAACATGTTTTTCAACATAACATACAACTCTAGTATTTCCCCACTCAAGATTAGTGTGAAAATGTCTTCACGAAGTCACTTACATGTGATATGTTGGAGGCACTTAAAAATTCTCTCTTCTTCTCTTCACGCTATGATCAATTAAGGGGGGAATGTGAGAATATTTAAGTAATTAATCCTAAATTTTTAACAAGTGTCTTACGGTAATTTACACCTTTTATTCACATAGGTTAGTTAGGTGGAGTATTTCCTAGGTGTGATTAGTTGTAATCTCTTATAGATTATGAGATCTAATCTCATTTAGTATTATATAAATAAACACCTCTTGTAGTGTTTTTCTTAATAAAACTAATACAATTTATTCTATATTTAATGCAAAAATATATTCACTCTTCAATTAGTTGAAAATTAGGGGAGATGAAGGGAAATAAAACACAAATTTTTTAATTTCAAAAAACAACATGGAAGCGATAGAGAATGAGCTATGAAATAAACTAGAGGAGGCAAAATCATGGTCACAATAGTAAAGGAACCCAAGGGAGAGCAAAAAGAGTTGATAGAATGGTAAGTTAAGAATTAAATGATAGAAGAAAGCGAATTTCATGCTAAATTATCAAATATAATTATCAAAGGGATAAAAGACTAAGAAAAACATTAGAATACAAACAGCTTAAGAATGGTCTTCCTTGTAGACCAACTACACTAGAAGGCCCAGATTAGACAAGCTAGTAGAATTGGTAAGTTGAGAGGAGGAGGAATGGACAAGTGTATCTGATTCACATTGGTAAACTTTAAGGATTAAAAAATAATACTAAGAAATACAGTCATGTTAAAAGGCTTGCAATATTAAATAAATGAATATGAATTTATTTCAATTAGAAGAGATAAATAAGTGGGAAATGGTGAAGGTAGAAAAGAATGAATGGAAAGTGACATAACTAAACAATGTGAAGGCCTATAACATAGATCAACTAACTCAAATCAAATAGGGAATATGGACCATGTGGGGACACTTTTTAATGGTATGCTATAATTATAAAGTTTATCATTGGATTAAAAAACATAGTTTAGGGCTCATGTCCAAGGGCAAAGATATAATTATCCTGACTTAAAAACATGATAACAACATGTGAAATACAATTTATTTTGAAGGGTATAACAATAAAATAGTATGGAATAAAATTTAGAAAATGGCAAAGGGTATGGAGGCATAATGATATTAATAAAGGAATCATGGGTTATATGTTTTAAAATAGAATGACCATATGAAAATAAACAGTACGTATGGATATGAAAATTAAAAAATTACACAAACATTAACATAGTTGAATGTTATTTTGGATCCAAAAAATATAAATTCTATAAGAAATGTGGTATAGACCATGAAGACACATACTCATACCTAAAAATGACATCTCAGGGTATAATAAGATTGGAGAGATTTTTTAATAGGGCAATTCAATGCAAACACAAAAAAATCTAACATAATGAGAATTATTTTGGATCCAGACATGAATCCTCTTTGGATAGAAGAAGAAGAAAATAAATAATGGAATAATACTTCAAGTGATAGGCATGGGGCTATCATGTAGTTCGGATAAGATCTCAAATTTTTATGTGGTATACATATTTTAATTATTTGCAATGGGATGAGTAAATGGGGGAATTTTGGAAATTACACACACAAGACACACAAAGGGTAGAGTATAATAGATTATATCATATGCTCAAAAAATTCTATATCTAGAATTGAAGAGATGGAATTATAAAATTATCTCATGCAACGTAAATGGAATCACAACATAATTTTTTTGAAACTCTAATTACAAAGACGTAATAAAAAAAGATGAACATATTGGGTTATACAAAAGTAAGCTAACACATAAAGGAAACATTCACTTGATAGAGGAAAATCACCTAGTGTTTAGAGTTGCATTGGATAACAATATATATGAAGGGGATAATAATGTTATATAGTACACATAGAGCGTGAGTATAATGAAAAAAAATCAAGGTGCACCAAAAAAGTACAAGAGATTTCAAACTAAAAATAAGGAAATATATAGTTTTCTGACAAAATGATTAATGGCATGATGATGAATGGAAGACAACACAAAGAGCATTAAAATAATAGCCTGGTAGAGTAAAATCAAATAGGGATGTATATGAAAAATTGTTAAGAGTAAAAAGAGAGTATACAAGAGCTTAGAGGAAAGAGTTGATTTAAATAGGAAAGCATGAACAAAACATATTTTAAAGAGAATTTTACAAGAAAAAATAATAATTTGAGAATAACATAACATAACATTAGGCTAATGGTTAGAGTACACAAAATATTTGTATGATCATGAAAGTAAACAAGATGCACCTCCCACAATTATTCTTAATGAAGACATTTTCATGACATAAGACATGATATAGGGGATTACAAAGCGAGCAATGGGTAAATCTTGAGACATAGACATCCTACAAGTAGAACATCTAAGATGGGAAGCAGTTATAATAGTACCTTAACTCAGATAAATTTCTAGTGAGCTCATCCAAAATGGATTTCTGCTAAAATAAACAACCAACTTAAATATACCACTATTTATAAGTGATATAAATAAACCCTCAAATTAATGAAGTATCATTGTAATATATATTATTTGAAAATATATTTGGGAGTATGATAGAATGCAAAATTAGTAGTTGGGAAGTGGAAAATCAAAAGAGGGCAAAGGGACAAGAAAGTTTTACGCCCAAATAATCTACTATTAATTATCATGTCATGCTTAGACATGTAGTTGAAAAGGTGTGGGTTAAAAAAGGGGATGCATAGTGTTGCTTTATAAAATCTAAAATGCCATTTCACGTAGTTCTAATGACTAAAATATGGATCAAAGTAAAGGAACTAGAGGTCATAATTCATTATAGGGTAAGATTTTACATATTATATGAGAGCAAGTCAAGGCTAAAATCAAAACATTTACAAGTTTATATGATATGTTTTTGTAGTGATATAGGTGTTAAATAAGGTTTATCTCTATTTTTATTTTACTTGGGATTTACATTAATAAGATAGAGGATTGGATAAACAAATTCTAACGGGAGTGGGTCCACTTAGCCAATTATGTGGTGAAACTTCTACTTCATGTTGATGATCTATCTTAATGGTAGAAATAATCCAATATTAAGAGACCATCTCCAAGATATAAAAATAATAAAACTAAAATTATAATTATTTCATCAAATAAGAAGGAACAACAACTCAATTTTAATGTCAAAAAAGGTTATCTTGAAATGGTGTCAGAATACAAGTATCTCAGCTTCAACTTTCATAACATGCTCAAATGTGATACTTGTGGGATGAATATAATACTAGCTGGATATAGAGCTATTTATGCACTTCAAAATCAGTACAATAATGTTGAGTTATGGGAATGGAAAATGACTAGGGTCTTATTTGGGTTAATTTTCACACCATTGGCATTATATGGTTGTGAGGTGTTGGATAGGTTGATAATGAGTTTGAAATGAAGGCATATAGAAGAAATTAAAAATACTATAAGCATAAAAAATTTCAAAATCAAGGACTCGGTCCGATATGAAATCATTCTTGTTGAATCATGTACTTTCCCTATAGAGGCAACTACTATGACCAAGTTATTTTTTTACATGAAAAAAACATGAAAACTGATAGGTGACCTAAGAAAGTAAGAGATTAGGAGATGCACATGAGGAAGAATACTTGGCTGAATCAGAGCCACAAGTGGGTAAAAATATGAGACATTAGCCTAATTGAATGTTTAAATTATAACAAAGACATAGATAATTATTCAAATGAAAATTTTTGAATAGTAATTGGAGGAAGGGGACAACCAAGAAAATACAAAACTAAATTTCAATGTTGAACTCAACTTATATACAATATGTAAAATCATATATAAGGGCTGAAATTAGTTGAAGATAAAACATCACCATTCCTCAACTAGACTAACAGATGGATGAATCCTAAGGATCAATGTGGTGAGAGGATTTTCTTTCTATTCCATAAGGGTAATCAAAATGAAAGAGCACATCATCATTGAGTGTCTTCAATACAGAAAAATGCAAGCCAAATATGTGGAAAGTTTCAGAGTTGGTTTTATGGTAGATATTTTTGAGGATAAATGATTAAAAATATGAGGGAGATGCTAACCCAATTTATCAAAAGGAGGATTAGCATTTTGTAATTTACCTCAAGATCATAGAATCATTGAGAAATTGGTGTAATTTATGGTCACGTAGACCATTCTATCTATTAAATGTAATTAAATTAAATTAATTTAAATATCTAATTTAGGTTTATGGGAGATGGGGTCTAATCTCCACTTTCACAACCGATTGACATGTGTAGGGGCACTAAAGATCAACATTAAATTATTTGCCTTTATGAATCATAACCAATCCAAACATCTGTTAATGTTTGACACCTTATTTGTTGACCCTGGGTAGGTCACCTTTAGATCTTCTATCTATTTTCTTAATCGACACTATTTTCCTTAACCACATGCTTCACTATCCAAACAACACACTCACTTTTAATCATTTACATATATGCATATTGTATTAAAATTTTCAAATTTCCTTTCCCTTCATGAGATTATAACTAAGGATTTATGTTTTTCTTCTTCCCACCAAGTGCACTCCCGCATTCTTGGTTTAAACCACTTACTAGGTATGTTTCTTACCTAATACAAACTATTTACATAAATTTGGACTTTAGAGGGACTAGATTAATTATTTTAAGTTTAGGGCTTTATTGAATATCAAACCTACTTTGAAAATGCCTCCTCTACCTAAAGGAAATTCAAATTAATATATATATCTAGTTAATTTGGGGAGATTTTTAAAATTACTTCCATTTACGAATTTTGATAATTATAATCATTTATAAACCAACCCTTACAAACTAATTTAGAATTTGTTATACAAATAATACCCTTCACTTATTATCAACATTAAATATTATTGTCTAAATTAGATCTAAAATTCATATAGATTGTAAAAAAATACTTTAAAAAATGTGAATCTTAAGGAAGATCATAAAATGTGTTTTTTGGAACCTCCTTGACACCTTCATAAATTTAAGGCTAATTTAGACCATCGATAATTCCCTCCAAGTGTAGTCCTAAATAGGATCTTTGGAACACAATGAGAATGCCCTTAGGAAGATAAATGGAATCCAAAATTTGAGTGATGTAGATGTCAAACCATACTCATGTACATGATTCTAGTTCACAAGCATAAATAAATTTATATCATTCATATTATATCTATTGGTAATACACTTGGAAGATTCAACAAAATGGATATTGAGTGGTCTACACAATTTCCATTTATTTATGCCCATATTTGTGTGGAGGTTGACCTTAACAAAGGTCATCTAGATTGAATCCATCTAAAACATGATAATTCTCATTGACTGTAGATGTTAGATTATTAAAATATTTATTTTAGATGTCATCTTCGTCACTAAACATACCATCTTTAAGGGGTTTTTATGCATGCAAGCAAGTAAAAAAATAAAAAGGCCCCAATCTTATCCTAGAGACTGACAACAATATGATCATACTCTTCCAATCGAGGTCACAAGAGAATCTAAAAATCGCACAAGGAAGAAAGAAGGTTCAGATTTTCCTTACCAAAAGACATTTGTATATAATGCTACAATAGGTGGTATCAAGAGATCACATAAATATAAAACTTCACAATCTAAGAAGGACAAACCTCTATTTGATCCTTAACATAATCATGATCTTCCAATGGTTATTTTTATTTTTATGGATCTTAGTTGTCTAGAATGCTTGACTGAGTTTCAAAATAAAAAAGGTAAAAAATTTTGTATTGTAGTTATGGGATTTGGCCATTCATGATTTTTGTATTTTATTTTTTTTCTTTCTAGCCTTTTAGTTTGTTTCACTTGGTAAGGCTTGGCTTTAGGGGAGTAACTTCTCCACTTATATTTTTCGTATGACTAAAATTGTGCTATATTTTTTTTATCAATAAAGATACGCTTTTCATTAAAAGAATATTAAAAAACATAAATTATAATTTAAAGTTCCTTAAAATAAGTGTTCGTCAATGGATTTTAAATTGACATGCCAAGTCATGTTGAAATTTTATGCTACTAGATTTGATGAAAATATGTTAAACAAAATATTATTATTTTATTTTTTCAAAAATTAATTAATAAATTTAACTCATTGGAATTCGTACGAGTTAAATATATTGGTAACATTTACACTTTTTAATTTCTCGAGAGTTAAATGCATTGGTAACATTTATACTTTTTAATTTCAAAATATAGTGGAATGTTTTTAAAAACTATATGAAATAAATAATTATAGAAATATTAATTTATGTTTCCTTATATAGAGATGACCAATGTAATTTTTGGAGGGAAATGTTGGTTGGATAACTCTTGTGAATTTTATTATTCAAAAATAAGATCAAACATCAAATTTAACTCTTATATTGAAGGATTATCTAACATCTCTATCGTGAAAGTATCCATTAAACTATATAAATCCTCTTTGGGTCCCTAATTGTGATACTTAGAGAAGTTATAAGTTCATAAATCTCATGGTTCGAATGGATGGATGATTGCCATGTCCTTTTCTAAGAGACTTATGATCTTGGCTATAGACATTATGGACACTGCCAAACTAGTAACTAAATTTAAACTAGTGACATTTTCATCTATCATTAAATCCTTCTATTTTGGATTATCTTATATCAAATGTTGAGGGATTTCATCCCCTTTATTAAATATAACCACTTTACGCTTTACGAGTTCAGTAAATTTGATCAAATACAGAGGTTTTATGACCTAATTAGTAGGTACATGGTATTCAATGTGTATCTCATGTTTCTTAGGTATGGTTATGTAGCATATAAAAAGGTTTAGAATCCTGATGGGCTACAAAAACCTTTGCTAGGTGCAAGAATTAGATTTTCTCAAACAAGGTTAAAGGAATGGCCTTCATCATTTGTATCCAAGGTCTTCCTAAGCTCATGTTAGTGGTGATATCTTTGTCTATGACATAAAAATGAATTATCACTATCTTAGGACCTAGAGTGACTAGGATAAAAATGTTTCCTATAAAATTATAAATGAGTATACTAATCCTCATAAGGTGTTACGAGTTGTGGAATAGTTGATTTGTCCATAACCAAGATTTTATAGGAAGGAAAAGGTGGAGATATTTAAATTTTCTCCATCTTCAGCCATAATTCTATTTATATATGTTTTTGTAAATATAAACATGTAAAAACAAGGTTGGATCCCCCATGCTTGCCATCTTAGAGTCAAGAATAAGACTACATAAATCAAATAAATAGCCAATATCTCAAGAGTCCTGATTAGGTGGAAATGTATTTAGATCAAAGTGGTTGATCTAATCCTATGATGTGGGAGTAATGCTAGACATTTTTACTAGACTTAAGTCATTAAATAAGGCCAATTAATGAGCAAGTGAGTTTTTTAGTAAATCAACAAATGAAATGTGGGAAAACATCTTATTAATATTTGAGATCAAATCATTGTTCCCCATGGGTTTAGAGATAGAATAAATTTCTATAATGTTTAATGGATGAGGACTCATATGTTTATATTATCTACTATGAATAATGGTATTCGACTATTCTTAAAATTATAAATCTAAAAATACTATCAATATGGTATTTCCTTGGACTCCTAACTGAGGAAGGATATAAATATTAGTAGTTCTAGATGTGGAATCTTTGGCATCCTAATTGCATGTTGTCATTGGTTTATTGTGTTTAATTGGTGGTTATGAGAACTACATTACTGCTGATTTTTGATAAGATGCGCTTGATGGTTAAGAAAGGGGTTTTTATAGATCTAAAGATTCTAATTTTGAGGGATGATAGGACTATTTTGAAGGGCATGGGGGTTTATTCAAGCATTCCCTAGGAAAATTTCTACAAATATTTTCCTTTTATCTTCAAGGAGCCTTTGGATGAATTTATTATACTCCATACTATTTTGAGTATATGACTGATAACATAGTGTAAGAGATAATAGACATTAATATCACAATCCCTAGGCCTCAGGGTTTGTCATCATTGACTAAAACCCTTGCTAATTATTCATTTGGTAATAGGGTTGGTTATATAACTGGGGGAATTTCTCAACATGTTAATACTAGTTTTGATTTTTATTTTGGTGATACATGTTATGTGGTGGTATCCAATTAAAAATCAATTGCATGTACTCAAGGTGGGGGATTTAAAGTCCTATAAATTATGTTATTATTGACATTGGTGTTGGTCATGGGTTGGTACTGATTATTGTTAACTGGGTTTGTATTTTTAATTGGATCAGTAAATTCATTAATGGTATTATTTATATTTCAATGAAGGATCATGGGACCTAAGTTATTGGTATTATTTTTGCCTACATTTTTAAATAACTCATTTTTTTGTGTGGGGTGATGATGTATCTATTGGTCTAGTTAGTTTATTGACTCTTATCAATGACCACTTGGTCAATAAATAAGGCACTCTCAAGAGCTTCTTTTTATGATTGATAAGGGAATTTTTGGACATCTTCCCTCATCTCCTTATTAAGGGAGTGGAGGGAGAGGTCACATAATTCCCATTAATCAATATAAGGAACACTGGCAAATGAATATATAACTTACCTCCATATCATGATTAAATGGGCAATCGATTCATTATTTTATTTTTTGATATGAATGAATAATCAAATGTAAGTCTTGATGAGCTTGTTCATGTTGAAGGCTTTAATGAATTCAACCATTAATTTTTTTAATAAATGAATTGACCCCTCAAGATAATACCAATCAAGATATATTCTTTCTAGGGTTTTAGGTAATTTTTTTGAAAAATCCCATCCCAATGTAGGAGTTCCTTGATAGTCATAACATAATCCTTGACATGTGTGCTAGGATATCCTTACCCTTTGAATTAAGTCATGAAGCTTTTCTAGGGGACATGGGAGAAGAACCCATCGTATATTGAGATTAAGAGGCTCCTTAATATACACAACATAGGTCCCTATGTTGTTTAAGTCAATTATTTACATGGTAGGATAGGATTGGAAAGGTGGGATAACATAGGGCTTAGTTGGATAACTATAAGGGATATAGGAAACTTGATAGGGTTAAAAAATAATAAACCAATTAATATTTATTTGACTAAGTATATTTGGAATACATATGAAAGTAGGGGAATATTTTTAAATGTAAGAGGATTGATGGTTTGTTGAGGAGGGGTATACATAGTCTACACATGGTCTAGGGATATGTAACATTTGGTATAAATAATCTATGGAGGGGGTGCACATGGGAGGCACATAAATTAGAGTGGTAAATAATGGTGGATTATCAGTCATGAAATTATTTTGAAAAGGAAAAGCTTAAGTATTTATGCTTCTCATTATATTTTGGATAGGAGATTCATCATATGGAGGGACTTTAGAAGCATCTATGTTGGGGACCCCATGAATAAAAACATCCTTAAGGTATTGGTTACAGGCATAACTCGGTGGGGGCATATGCTCTTGTTATGATGGAAGCATGTAAGTTTGTTATTTTAGTGGTTGATGAGATTTTTTAGATGGGAGAAGGGGAATGATGAGCTTATTTAAGATAACTTGGCCCCATCACTTGACTCAAAGATCATTGGGTATTTTCTAGTTCATGAATGTGACCCACTAGAGATTTTATGAGTTTATTCAGGGCAATAATGGTGTTAGATCTAGGATTATATTGTATAAGAGGGGTATGATTGAGAGAGTGGTTAGTGTGAATCAGTTGGTTTGGAGTGGGAGTCTCAAGGGTAGTGGTTACAGTTTGTATCTTATGTTGGAGGCATCTTGGCTCTTGTCAGGAAGATTCATAGTCATTAGCATGCAATTAACTTGTTCTTCATGTGGCATATCCTTCCATAATAATAATCATATTTATGATTAACTTCACTATATCGGCTTTGTAAGATAATCAGTGGTCTAGTGGCCATGTCAAGAGTGACCTTATGTCATCTAAGGACAGACATATCATTGGAGTAAAGATGATTGGTAATAGGTTCAGACACGTCTTGTATCTCATAAATAGAGACCCCACTCCTTATTTGGGTGTTAGGATGAGAATAATTATAGAAGTGGTAATCACATCAGTGTCTAAGGTATTGTTGTTACAACTCATTAACAAAGGCTCACTAGAGTTGAGTTAGATTCTTCTATAGCCTTCCATGCCATCAAAAATGAGAGTGGTTAGGTTGATACCTATACAACATCGCATTTCTCATTGAAAGTGTTTTATTATGTAGAAATAAAGATACAAGTCCCTTCACTCTTTGAGACTATGAGGAGGTGAAAATCCTATTTGATATTAGAATCATTGAAATGAGAGTGGTTAGGTTGATAACTCATAGAATGAGATTGACTCTATCGTTGTGATTGCATGCACTGATTTTCATACACAAATGTGAATCATATATGATGTGGCTAGACCTGAGGAAACTAAAAATGGGTGGAGATGAGGATCTAAACTTGAATCATGTTATATTTTTTACCTTAATTTTAGGGGAGGATATTGATTGGTAGATTAAAAATTTGTCATTATTCCTCTAAAGCCTTGTCAGACTAAAGAATGAGGTGGGGTATTGGTGTCGAACATAAAACCTATCTCCTAACATTGATGTTTATATCATAAATAATGTTGGTACTTGGATCTGGGGATGTAACTCTGGGAATGAGGTTTGCTTTATGAAGGTATGGAGTCTATGAGAGTGTCATCCAATAGAGACAAGGTAAGGTGTAAGTGTATGAGATTGTCTATGTGATTGAGTGTCTAAATGAAATTGATGTGTTTTAGATGCAAGGTTTCAAATATAAGGCTTGCATGGTCAAAGAAGGTTTTGGCAATGTTTTTCAAGGAATGTTTAACGTGAAAATTAAAAGTAAGTATTTGTTGAAATTAAGTGACTTGAAATTTAAAAAAAAAGATAATAAATCAAAATTGAATAGATAAAACACTTTTTTTTTGTCTTTTCTAATTTATTTTCAATGCATGTAAGGTAAGAGAGATATTTACTCTAACTATAAAAATTTTGTTTTTTTTCTAACTATTCTATATGAAATCTAGATGATGCTATATATGTGTGGTTTTTTATGGTTTTATGAATAAAGTATGAATGTACCTATGGGAAAACTAAACAATTTATTAACATGCAAATGATTCAATAAGAGGATTAAATTCTAAACAATAAAATAATATGAAGCTCCTAACACTTATTTTGCTCATATGCAATTTCCCGTAATGGAATAGATGCTTTATGTTAAAAAACCAATTAAAAACAACCACCTTATTAGGTTGTTATTTTTAGGAAAATTCCCACCTTTAACTAATGCTAGCCCTAGGCAAAACTTGTCAACACAATCGACCATGAAACACATTCTCGAAAAATGTATAACATATCTATAGATTTCCTTGGTTCGAAATCCTCAATCAAACTTGCTCTTAGAGAAATATCAAACTTGATCTCGTAGATGGGTTAATAACACATCAAACAAAAATCTGCATACTTGCACATTTAAATATGTCATCAAAAAAATATAATAGCGTTCGATGCACTAGCATACATATTTATACAACAAGGTTTCCTCCAAGGCAAAAAGGTACCCACATCATTATTTCACTTTATGGACTCCTTACCCTTATGTATTTGCCACCATGTTACCAACAACGAGCACTTCACTGCGAACCATTATTTGTCCTTGCAACGTCGTTGCACCCACTCACAACACGGGTCAGATGCATAGTGATGGGATTGTATTCATCCTCAAACATTGTTGTGGACGATCGATCAAGAAGGAATGCAAGGATTGATTTGCTTGGTGAATGCTTATTGGCATAATAAAACGGACAGCTTGTAGAAATAAAACACAATTGAATGTTATTGATCTCTAAAACCTTGAAAACCGCTTCAGATTCATGAGGTATGGAGATTGACATTTTCTAATACATTGTTTTGTGTTTTACAGTGTATATGGCCATTGAAAATTTCAGCAGGCCATAAATGGTTTAGCTTAAAAAATTTTATCTTGACTGCTAAACAAAATTAGCAGCCACTTATCTAAAAAGTTAATATTTATGAGAAGACAGAGACTGGCAAGAGGGAAGAATTACATTAAAATAAAAACGCAGTTCGGAGTTCCCTAGTAGATTAGGCACTGACCGGATTTTAAATTTTGGCACGCCTGGTTATGTTGAAATCCGAGGCCTACTCCGGACGACTAAACTACTCTATTATTGAGGGTTAAAAAAGTTGTGTACCAACAATAACCTATGTACCGATGGTATAGATTCCTTTCAAACACTACCGTTCAGAAAGCTCTTTTGACAATTTTATTCGTTAATTGTAGATCAGTGCTGCTAATCAATATTCCTTAAACACGTTTTGCTTGTTATGATTGTTTTAGAGAGTTGGATGCTAAAACGTCGAAGGAGTCAAAGAGAAGAAAACGTCCAATGGGACACACCTGAACAAAGTCTGTTGACGTAATGCCAAATGTCAGCAAATCATTGCATCACGACGGGCTTGTTTCCTCAGAAATGGCACGGTATCAGACAGAGTTGATGGGAAAAGCATCTTCGAGTTATTACGGCAATTGCAGAGCCCAATTATAGCCATCTATGAGCATAATAAATTCGTCTGCACCCTCTGCTGTGAATGAAACATAGCATGGAATACGTACGTAACTTATCAGCATTTTGACGTACGGATTCCTGACTCCATACAATCCTATCCGAGGGAATTTTAATGTTATTCCTGTACAGGGTTCGGATTAATAAAACAAGGCGACCGACTGCGGCAACGGGCATAATCTCGATTCCCAAATTCCAATTCGCACGTCAATCAAATCTTAACGCAATTCAATTTTGAAATTACGTCCGTGGGAAACAGGTCCAACGTCTCCTTTCAAATCGGATTGAGCTGTGCACGTGCACCTAACACTGACGCGAAACACTTTTCTTCCCATATTCAACTCGTGCTAATTCTGTGCTTTTGTCTGCGCAGTAACTAACCCGTTATGGGGAAACAAAATTTTAAAGGACCCGTTCACCCACGCATTTGGTTGACCATGACGGAACAACTTACAAATGCATCACTCGTGGTTTACTCAAATTTAGAAATCTACTTCCAAGGGAAAGGTTCTAATCGTTGTGCATGTTCCAATTATTGAACACGGCTTTTTTAACATGTGATCCATCGATGAAACATATTAGTGTGTATAAATATTAATGTGCACCAGACGTTGAACATGTAGTATCTAATACTTGTTCAACATTTATTCTATAAAATTAAAAGTAACGAATCACATCTTTACAAGTAAGACACACGTATTGATACTCTAATGTACAACTATTGGTACTCCAAAGGTTAAGTTTTGGTCATAGGTTTAAAAAATGCATTTTATGACTTCTCATGATAAAATTGATTATATCGTAAAATGTATAATGTGTTAGACCTAAAAGCCTTAGTTATAAGTAGTTAAGCCAACATATTAAAATGGGTAAAAAATTTGAAATCTAATGTGATGTTATGGCACCTTAATTCGCTATCCAAAGTTAAGGTGTACAACTACTGGGACCTTTCCCGTATATGCTTGTAAAAAAGACAAGTAGTCTAATAATGATAAAAGTAGAAAACATTGCACCTTGTCAATAGGTGGTTAGTGCTAATATAGTTGGTCATGGTCAGGTGATAAACTTTGTGGCTGGTGCTTACCTCATTCATTTAATCAATCACTTGCTTTTGTTGCTTGAGATCAATTAATTTTATCGGTATGGTATGCTACTTATCTGGACCTGCACATATGACACCCAAAAAAGGGACTTGAGCGCGTTTATAGCACCCTAAGCCCACCCGTATTGGGCATCATAGTAGGGTTCGTTGTTGCCCAAGCCAGCCATGGGTCTCGTTGACAATACGATTTTGAATAAAATTTTAGTGAATTTTATACAACCAACCTATTGTTATTATAAATTCCCTTTTCGAAATAGTGGGTCTTTAATTGACTTTTTCTTTCGTTTAAAAATCATGTGAGCAAGAGGGGGTGAAATGTGCATTCCTCCATACAAATATCCTTCCCTAATGTACAAAGTGAATGCTACAACAAACTGATTTTTATTCAATTATATAAGAATATATAAATTATCGCATATATACAGAGGACTTTGAATCATTACAAAATATTTAAACTATATTTAAAACAAAAACAAAAAACAAAAATAACAAAGCATCGATTTAAAACAATTATCTAATCCTAATCCACACATGTTCAGCACTAACACAAGTTTTAAAACAAATATTGTGTAGGAATTAAATCAATATTTTAACACTCTTCTTTAATTTCTACCATGAGTTGATTCAACATCTGTAATACCCAAATTATGTCTTAGGCATTTAAAATACCTTCTAGGTAATGCCTTTGCTAATATATCTGCAAGCTAGTCTTTAAATTTGTAAAACTCCATGTGGATTTCTCCATTGTTCACTAACTCTCTAATGAAGTGATACCTAGATTCAATATTCTTGATTCTCTTGTGAAAAACGTGATTTTTTGACATTACATTTGATGATTTGTTATAAAAAAATAATAGTGTAGAATTCTCCTTCTTATGCAATAGATCTGTAAATAATCTCTGCATCCAAACTAATTGACATTTTGTTGATGTTTTTGCAACATACTATGCTTCTTTTGATGAAAATGGCATTATAGGCTGCTTCTTTGATGCCCATGAAACCACACCTATACAAAATGAAAAATATATCCAGAAGTACTCTTTCTATCACCTGTATTACCTATAAAATCACTATCAGTATAGCCAATCAAATCAAAATCCTTAGTTTTTAAATATAATATTCCATATTCTATTGTTCCTACAACATATCTCAATATCTCTTCCCAACTTGCTAGTGTGAGTCTTTTGGTGACTCCATAAATTTTGAAACCAAACTAACTACATACATAATTTTTGGCCTTATCACTGTTAGGTATACCAAACTTTCAATGAGTCTTTTGAACATAGTTGAATCAACATTGGATCCCTTGTCTTCTTTGCTAAGTTTTGTACCTATTGCAACTAAAGTTGGTAAAAAATTTCAATTCATCATCTTGAATCTTCTCAACACATTCTTGGCATACTTAGATTGACAAATAAATATACCATTATCTGACTGAACAAATTCAATGCCTAGATAATATTTCATCAATCCTAAATCTATCAATTCAAATTCATTTTTAATTGTTAATTTGAACATGTCTACAAATAAAATTCAAGTAAAGGTCAAATCATAAATATATAAACATACAATCAAAATCTGACCTTGTCTACTATTTGTATATACAATATAGGCTCACAACTACTTCTATTGAATCCATTGCTTATCAAGTATGAGTCAATCTGACTATACCATGCTCTTTGTACTTGTTTGAGTCCATTAAGAGTTTTCTTCAATATGTATACCTTGTATTCATGTCCATGTAATTTATAACCTAGTGGTTTTTCCACATATATTTCATCTAGAAAACCATTCAAAATAGTTGATTTAATATCCAACAGATAAAAATTCCAATTATTTTATGTTGTTATGGCTAAAACCATTCTAACTGTATCAAATCTTAAAAATTGGTGAAAATGTCATGTTATAATCAATTCTAGTTGTTGAGCAAAACCTGTTTCTACTAGCCTTTTTTTATACTTCTCAACTTCTCTTTCTGCATTGAACTTGGTTTTATAGATCTATTACAATCCTATGTTGTCTTTACCTTCAGATAAGTCTACTAATTTTTATGTTTCATTTCTTTCAATAAAATTCATTTCTTCAATCGTAACCTCGATTCAATGATCTTCCTTAACTATTTCTTCAAAATATACAAGATCATGAGATAATAAAGTGAAATTTGAATGTAAATCTAAATTCTATTCTACTTGATCATAATTTTTTTTTGAGCTTCTTATTTTCCTACCTCTGTACCTTGATGTTAATGAGGAAAGTGTAGGATCTGATTCATTACTTTGTGAATTAGGACATTCATGTATTGTTGATTCATTTGGCATAAAATTCATTAGTGTTCTTATCTCTCTTGAATTATCTGCTTGTAGATTTTATGTTGGAGTACCTATTACTTGTGAGCTTGTCTGTGAACTTGGTTGGCCACCTTGCACACCTTGTAATACTAATTTTTCTTCTTATTGTTGTATTTTTGCTCAAACTATAATTGTTCTATCAATACTTCCATCCCAAGATTCCTCTTCTTTGAATTCAACATCTCTATTGATGATGACCTTCTTTTTAATGGGATTTTACAACTTATAATTTTTTGAATGCTCACTATAACCAATAAATATACACTTTTCAGCATTATTATCTATCTTTTTTCTTATTTATTCTGGCACATGTGCATGTGCCTCACATCCAAAAAATATTAAGTGAGATACACCATGCTTCTTACCACTCCATGCTTCCTATGGAATTTTTTCCTTAACACTCTTTGTAGGACATCTATTTAGAACATAAATTTTACATGCAATTGCTTCTACCTAGTATTCATTGGAAAAGTGATTAGCCTTCAACATGCTCCTAGCCATATCCATGATTGTTTTATTCTTCCTCTCTACAATAAAATTTTGATATGGTGTCTATCTTGTATTAAACTACTTCTTGATTATAAAAACTTATTTGAAGTGTATTCACCACCTTTATTTGACTTGAGTACCTTGATGTATAGGCCACTTTAGTTTTCATCCATTACTTTGAACTCATTGAGTATTTCACATGATTTATACTTTTGATTGATAGAATATATCCATGTTTCCTTGGTAAAATAATCAATGAATGTTATAAAATAAAAAATTCCTCCTAATGTAGGATTTTGCATAGGTTCATATATATCAATGTGAACAAGCTCTAATGGTGCCTTTGTTCTATAAGACATTCTTGTTGGAAAACTTTTCTTATGCTATTTTCCCAAAATACAAATCTCACATAAACTCGATGGCTACTCAATTTGTGGTAATCCTCTCACCATCTACTTCTTCTAAAGTAAACTCAAACTTAAAAAATGATGATGTCCATAGCTTAGATGCCATAACCATGCTGGATCTAAATGGGATACCTTGTAATTTGTCTTGGGCTCTTCTTGGCTTGAATTTTCACTCTTGATTTGAAGTGACAACATTCAGTTCAAAGTGATAATAATATATCACAAAGAATGCATTTATCATCACTGCACAACAAGTCTCCTCAGTGAAACAAATGATTTCAGACCCAAAGGTTGATAAGGGTTATGCAAACCAAGTAGGTTCATAACGGAATCCTAGTTTACCTTATTACCATCCTCAATGTCTAGTCAGATGGACCCCTTCTTCATTGATTTGGACACCACCATCACTGTAATATCAATACTTAACACCTTAAAAAATAACAATGATGCAATAATAGCTAACTAGTTAAAATCTACCAGTTGTACAATAATAATTTAGGATTGGAGATAATACCCAATAGCATCAGCACTAGAATACAACATAATATAGAGGTTATAGAAGAGTTTATCAATCAAATAAAGGAGTTCTAGGGGTGGATATAGAGGGGGTTACCAAGGTGGTAGAGGAAATAATTACCAACACACTCCTTTACAATGTTACTTGTGTGGAGAGTATAATCATGTGCAATGCAACTTCCCTTTGAATACCCAAAGATAATATTATTGTGTATATTGTAGGGTATATGAGTAACACAAGATAAAAGATTGTCTTATGTTAGAAAAGCAAAGAAAGTAAATATCCATCATAAATGTTAACATGGTGAATGTATAGCCTAAGGAGGATGCATTATTGAATGCCATTACAACACACCAACATGCAAAGAGAAGATTACCCCCTCTTGAAATGCCTCAAGAATAGGGAATCTAGAAAGTGAAATAAGACAAATACCCAAACCTAGATGTAGAAAAGGGGCTCATGTATGAAGTTGCATAGATGTTGAAAAACATTCAACACCAAAACACTACTAAAAGAGATGCTTTAGTAATAGATGCAAAAATGTATTGTTAGATTATGCACATTATGCACTAGAATGGAGTTATTACTCTGATGATAGATTTACTCAAGATTCTAAGTACACTACATAATGAAGATATTTATCATAACATCGCAAATTTGCTATATAATTTATTAGAGTGTGCCCAATGAGGGTAATAGAAGACACAAAAACTTGTTTGGTATGTAAAAATAAAGAATCCATGGGATGTAGATGCATGAATTGACATTGAAGTTGCATTAAATGAAATTCTAAATGTTGCCTTTACTTTTGGTAGCATAGTTAACATTTTACCTAGCTCTATATGCGAGGTGATCAGATGGCTAGTTCTTAGTGAGAACCTACTGACTCTGAGCTTACTAGACTACGGAAGAGTTGAACCCATTGGTAGATTAGAAGATGTTGAGATCAAAGTCATAGAATTAAGCCTAGGAGGTGACTTTAAAGTCATTGATATGAACATAATAATGACTCATTACCCTACATTGATTGGCAATAAATGGGCATATGATGGTCAGATGAATATCAATACTATGCCAAATTAATTAGAGTCACGTCAAAGAGATAAGATTGTATTCATTCCTTTACATAAGGTGCACAAACCCTAGATCTTTATGGCTAAACTAGACTCTCCTTATGTCATATAGAAAACTAGTTGAATGAAGATAAATTTTGAGAAGAACCCAAAAGCTCTATGCATAAATGAGTTAATTTATTATATGATCATACTAAACCTCAGGTACAATCTTTAATCACTCAATAGTTGCATACATCTAAAAAATGGATGCCCAAACTAGTTTTCACTCAGTAGTTAGAACCTTAGTTAATCATAGATGAATGTGCAGCCATGTCAATGAAATCCCCTAATCATTTAGAAGTTGATTTTCTCTATAAAGTAGATAATCATATTCATGATTATATAGAGATGACCAGACAAGGTTGATTGCCTTGGGAAATAGCCCTTCATGTATGTGGAGACTCAGATATGGATCTACTCAACTGTGCTCATGGTTATCATGAACTTAGGCCTATAAGAAAGATAAACTCGTTCATACTATTTAACCAAAGACATCAATAAATTCATTCTAAGCCTACAAGTTCATGTGCCTATGATTAGTCAGTAGTTCAGTGCCTTGAATTATGCTTTAAAGGGAGATACGAGGATATGGTGGATAATTCATAGAGATGATCATCTTGATTATGATGATACAAGTGAACTTCTAATTAATAGATATCAACTACCATAGGTCATCAAAAGTAATTGGCCTTACTTTTAGGAAGGTGAATGCCTTGAAATCCATATCCACAAATGTGTTCAAGTTCTGAGTAAAGAACTTATGGCACATAAGTACCAGGTTCATATCTTTCATTATACACTTTTCCCTTTACCATCAACCTGGTATATGCATTAAGAACATAGGAGGGAGATAAAACATTGGGTATATGTGCAAAGCAAATTCATGTACAAATTTTTATGTTTGAAGATGAGAATCCTGTAGTTATTAATACGCTATTGAAAATGAAACATTTCTTATGCCATGGGTGTGAAAAATATTTAAGCACCATGACAGAGTCTACTACACATAAGAATGTGTTTAGTGATCTAAATATAAAATTACCAAGATATAAAGGTACCAAGATAAAAAAAATCTCTTATGAAGTTGTGCCACTGAATATAAAATGAAGAGGATGAAACTAAATATTCAGATACTGATGGTGATTTTGATATGACTAATTTGTTTGAACCTGAATGGTTAATAGAAGTAATAAAGGATCCAATCATAGAACCCACTAAAGAGGAAAAGTTGTGAAACATACAAATTTTAGAGTAGAAAAGGAAAATAATGCTACAAGAATATATTGCTAAGGAAAACTGTATTATTTAGCATCAACCTATTAAAACACATGATGACAAAGTGCTTATTTTTTTACACCTTTTGGTGTCCTCCTAGGTCATGTAGTGTTTAGTGAAGATATTTTGGTGGACTAGGACAAAATTTTAATCATTCTAAGTATGTCACCACTAGTTAGATCCATATGAGTACAATCCTTTCTTGGCCATATGTGGTACTATCATAAGTTTATAAAGGGATACACAACCATTTCATCCCCATTGGAGTATTTACTATGTATAGGTATGAAGTTTATCTTAACCTTTGAGTGGTAAGCATCCTTCATAGAACTGAAATAGTGACTGGTCACTGTACCTATTCTTATTTTTCTAGATCGGAATAAGCTCTTTCATGTGCACATTGATGCTTATGGTATCATAGTTGGTGTTGTGTTTGCATAGCCAGGTGATAGTAGATTAGACCATACCATTCATTTTACAATCTAAAATTTATCTAATGGAGAAATAAATTACACAAAAATTCAAAGGGAATTATTAGCTATAGTGTTTGCAGTACATAAATTTTGACATTAATTTATTATGACACCATTTGATGTTTTCATGGATCATTAAGCTATATACTACCTAGTCAATAAGCCTATGCTTAGAGGATGCATTTCAATATGGTTGATTCTATTTCAAGAATTCTAATTTTTCATGAATGTCAAGCCAAGTAGATAAAATGTTGGGATAGATCATGTCAATCACATCATAAATAGGGACAAACCAGAAGAACTACAAGAAGATTCTCCTAATGCTCATTTATTTCAATTTTATACGATCCCTGAGAAGTTTGAAGCAATTGCTATTTTCCTAGAACAAGTAATATTCCCTTTGTACTACCAAGAAAGGGACAAAAAGTATTTTATCACCAAAATTTTGCCATATACTATTATAAATGGGCTCTTGTATCATTTGGGGAAGGATGAAGTACTACATAAGGTAGTTTTGGAACATAACTGACCACATCTCTTACACCAAAAAATAACAAGTCATTTTGTCAGAGGAGCTACTATAAGGAAATTGTTACAGAATGGGTTATGGTGGCTAAAACTTTTTTAGGATACACATAGAGTAGTGAAACATTGTAACATGTGTCAACAAATGGGTATTGCATTCTTGAAGGATAGAATTCCCTTACATCCTTTCTTAGCCAAATTACCCTTTGAATAATGGTGCATCAATTTTATAGGACCAATTAATCCTTTGAGCAAATGCATTAAAGCTCAGTATATTATCACTTTGACAAATTAATTTACCAAATGGGTATAATTTGTTATGATACCTTGTTATGGGGCTAAGGATGCAATAAAATTTATTTATGAGAATATTATCACACTATTTAGATGCCCCATCAAGATTGTTAGTAATCAGGGGACAAACTTCTTAAGCAATACTATCAAAGATATCTTTAAATAATTCATGATTTATTATCATAAAAGTACTATGTACCATCCACAAGCTAATGGCTAAGTTGAAGCCTCTAATAAAGTGTTGGGTAATATGTTGACAAAGATTTGTGATGTCAAAAGGGATGATTAGGAATATCACTTTCCTATTATTCTTTGGGCCTATCAAACAAATTATAAGAGGGCCACAAGTTTTAGTCCATTTTAGTTGGTCTATGGGCTTGCAGTATTAATGCTGATGGAATACTTAGTACCTAGTTTGTGCATTATAATGGCTATGAGACTAGGGGATTTTGAGTCTCTCATAAACAAGCTTGTCAAATTAAATAGTGTGGATGAGTATCGACACAGAGCATCTATGATGCAGGAATTCATAAGTAGATATAGAAATCATGACATGACAAGAATATACTTGATAAAGAATTTCACAAAGTTCAACTAGTTTTGTTATATGATAGTAACTTTAGAGCATTCTTGGGTAAATTATAGATTAGATGGAAATGTCTTTACATTATACATGAAATATCACATCAAAGAAGAATTATTTTGAGAGATCTATAAGGAAATGTTTTACTATGATGGGTCAATGGCTATAGGCTTAATCCCTACCACTAATAGTCGTAATTGATCTCTTTTTCCAAATGAGTGGCTGGTAAGTAGCACTGAATAGATTAGGATCAAGCATTTTTATATGTTATTTTGTGTGTTTATTTTTGTGTATGTAAATGCATGTGTTTGTAGATGATTTATTCAATATATTTTGGAACCAAGATAACAAGTATAACATGTGATAACCGTATGCAAAACAATTCTAGTGCACCATTCTGTATGTTAGTAGGAGAGAATGCAGTCAATTAAGTTCAAGAAATGTATAGTCAGATCACATCATCAAATATATCAACTGTATAATGGTCATCCCAAAGTATTTAATGTCAGATCTAATATTTAATTGATCCTATCTTCACCAAATCTGTGGTTCATCAACATCATCCATTCATAGTCTAGTATAAACATCAAATAATATAATAACATGTCTCAATGTATGCACCAATGAATAAGTACCTTAAATGTTAGATTAGATAAGATTTGTCATGTCAGCAATCACATTGATATCAGAGGAACCCATTAGAATGGAATTTACATAAAAACCAATAGGCATGAAATCTATGAAGGTATAATGTTATGAACCAAGTCTACATTTCATTCTTGTAAATATTTTAGGAGTTAAATTTTCATAGTTGAGATAATTTCTACTACATAGAAATTAAAAAAAAAACAATTTCAATATTCAGATATCATGGATCTTTCATAGCTCATCAAGAATTTTATAAATGCTCAAACGGAAGTAATGAGCATCAACCTTATTATTTGGAAAATAAAATAAACTTATGTAGATCTGATTGATTACCTCTAAGTCATAGAGAAAAAACTCTTTCAACCAAATCCAGTCGATATTATACAACAACTTTCAATTGTATCCCTATATCGATTCCATAACACATGCATTAAGTACCTAATTTGTATGCCCACCTTTGACACTTGTGGGGAGATTATGCAAATCTTGCACATCGCTATAATGATGGAAACATTTACATTGGCCCTGACACCACTACAATCATCAACAATGAAATAATGGATTGAGCTTTGTGCACATCTACATGGGGTGATCCTATTACTCAATACAATATAATAATGGCTCCTATCCCTCAGAAGGTCAGAGACTTATATGTTTTAGGGTCGAAAATAATCTTAATTGAATAAATCTAAGATGATCCACTATGCATCTTGGTTGAGTACATCACATAATGATTCTAGTAGACCACTAAGTTTACAAAACAAATTCCTAAAGGAGTGGTGGACATTTCACATCACATGATCCATTATAAAGAGTAGTTTAGTTAGCCATAATATTTTATACAAGATATACTTAGAAATATTTACAAGTTTCACATGATATCCAAGTAGACATTCTAGTACCAATTTATTTTCTTTTTTCTATGTTTTACCTAATGGTAATCCCTTAAAGGAAAAGTGCACCTAATATCAACTATGAGCTAGTGCAGTAATTATATAATCTGATATAGACCCTTAAGTGTGGTGCTTAAGCACATGAGGTCAAATTATAGACATGGTAGGAGTGTTTGATGCTAATTGTTACACATTTATAGGTGTTGTTGGATGTCATACAGTATCTGGGATAACATGTTGTTATTACCTAACTCCTGAAAGGTGTTTTCATCCACATTCACAAGATGCCTAGGTCACCATTTGAACCCCTACCATTTTTTATCACCATGGCCATGGCATAGGATAAAGTTACCAAGAAAAATTTTATGCAACTAGGTGTGTGATGCCACTCCAAGCATACCAAATGGTGAAGTAGTTATTTTAACATAATGACAACCTAAATCCACAACCTCACAATAGCAAAAATTATAGTGCAATATATCTTCAAAACCATAATTACCATCACCTCTATTAAAGTGCAAGATGAGGAGTACCATAACATGGGTAAATGACCCTAAGTTTCCCTAGAACTTAATAGATGTGTAGGAGGTTTAACAAGTGATGGTCATAGATATGTTAGGTGACTTCTATGAAAAGGATGAAGAGGAGTTCTTTTTTTAGAAATTAGTGTTCAGGGTCCAAGTGTGTAGGAAGGTCCCTTGAAGTCTTTGGGTAGACCTATTACCATGCCGTGCATCTATTATTATCAACACTATATATGAAGGAGTTATAAAAATGTAGTGAAGGGTTGACCTCTTCTAGAAACAACCTTATACCACTTTCTCTATTATTGATGTCTTTTCTACACTACCAAAAAATCCACAGTAATCTCTAGTGCATTGAATTAGAACTCGATGAGAGGCTAAGGTTTCTCCTATCGTAGAAGAATGCATATTTTATAGGATAACAATGGCATGGGAAGTGCATCCTTCTCCTTCTTTGAACTGATTAGCTCCCACATATAGGCTAGTTACTTTGGGGCATAAGAAATTATTTGTCTCTTGGTCTATGTTTCAACCAAGTGATTTGACATATTTAGAACAAGCCTTAAAGGCCTAAGAAATCATGTTGGAATAGCCTACCATTGAAGAAGAATGTACATAATGGGAGGAATCAACTTGCATAATAAAATGATGAGTTAGACAAGAAGAGAAGAAGTTCTAGAAAGAATAAGCCCAACAATAGCAAGTTCAACAAGCAAGCCATTAAGATGAAAAAGTTGAGGCCATGAAAATGACCCAAGTCATAGAGGATAATAGACAAAAGTCTTATAAGGTGGCCAAGAAGGCATAATAAACTACTGATGCATCAAAATAGACACAGGTGGTGCACTAGAAGAAGAAAGATGAAGAGCAAAAGAATAAAGAGGTTGCACTCACTACTAGGGCCAAGGCATCAGAACATAAATAATAATAAGATGTAGTGGTGTATTAAAATAAGGCTATGGAAGATGCCACTCTCACAAAGTATCAAGATAATGAAGTTACAAAGAAGAAGAAAGAAGATGAAGATGAAGCCCTATGGAAAGGGTAGACTCAAGTGCAAGAATAACAAATAAGTGTAGCCAAGGTATAGGTTAACCTAGCAGTACAAGTTTAAGATAAAGTTGAATAAGACAAGGATACTATGATTGAAGAATAGAAGATCAAAGAAGAGGATGCATAGAAGTTATAACAGGAGGAATAAGAGAAAAATGAAGCTACAAAGGATGAGCTCAATATAAAAGAAGTGAAGGAAGCCAAAAAACAAGATGAAGATGTTGCATAGTAACTCAAAATTATAATAGATGTTATGAGGCAACAATAACAAGTCCATATATAATAATGAATGGGTTCAGATCACTAGATCAAGAGGAAGAAACATCTACAACTACAACAAGTAAGGACCAATCGACCTTAACTCTAGGAGAAGTCTAGCTATGGGAAATTCCAATTATGGGTGATCAATGAAACACATTCTCACATCCACTTGCCACCATGCCATGAATCAATCCTTCAACTATCACAAAAACATTGGTATCATTCACACTCTAGTAGGAATCATCATTAAATGTTTTCAAATTACCATTAAAGAAATAGTTAGAGAGCAGTACACTATTCCATGAATCCATTGTGTAGAAGTTTGGCTCTCTAGTGTAGGAGATAGATCAATCAAAGACTGACAACATTGAGTTGAAATCTCAACTACATGAAGCTACCAAGATTAACTAAGACACTTATCTTGAGCTGTTCACTTGAGCAATTATGAACCAAGTAATGTCTAACTAATGCAGACTCAAGACACTTATCTCTAATTTGACAAAGGATTAGTATGCATCATAGAAACTTTGCACAATTAGAACTTTGGGTCAAGATGTTATTAACAAGGCTACCACACTAGTTACTCTATTGGAAGAATATAAAAGAATGCTTTATGTTGTCACACTTTAAACTCAACAAGTTTCATGAATCTTTCTCAACTAGAAGTAGTAATTGGATACATCCTTAGCCAGTTCCAACATGGAATTTATAATGACCACCACTATCAAAGTAACCATGGTTTTTCACACTACAAGTACAAAGGATAAGGATGTAGCACACTAGGAATCACTCAATTTTAGAGATAGTTTGTGTCATAATATTCTAAATTAGTGGAGTTAGATTTTGTACAGTTCCTTTACCAACCTCCAAGCTCAATGACATGATGATAAGGAGTAGTTGAGTGGATAAGTCCATACAAGGGTTGTGAAAAATAAGGTAGCCTTAAGAATAATGGATGATGTAAATCTCATGCAAATCATTGGATTATACTATCCATCGTGGTTGATCCAAGAAGATACGCTAGATCGAAATACTTAAAAAATAGATCTATTTCCTTTCACCAGCCCAAATTGTTAATACACCTACATATAGGCCACTTTTAGAGCTCAATTAGATCATCACTCAGTGTAAGGATACAAACTCCCATCCTACTGAATCTTTTTGTTAATCATCATCGATGTCCATACCACCACCATCAAGTTAAGTACTACACAGAGTATAAATTTTAAAAATTTTATATAACATTTTGTATTGGGGATAACTTATAAGACAAGTGGGGCCATGTTGGTTGAAAACCCATAAGAGGTGGCCACCTAGTTATGCCATTCTATTTAAAACCCATAAAGTGTGGTAGGTTGGTATGTTACTTAGATGAAAACTTGAAAGGGCAGCTAAGTAGTGCGTAAGAGGTGAGAACTAGAAATGGCACCTTGAGTGATTATAGTGAATCTTACTATTCTAACCATTTTTTCAACCTTTGGTCATTTGTGCATTCTTAAAGATCCTCCAATATTGTCTCAAGATGATACAACATTTTATGTCTATGAAAGTGTTGGTAGAAGAATGTAGATTATAAAGCTCCATAGGATATTTGTTTGATATTCATCCATTATTTACTTAGTTTGTTGTTTTATAAGTCCCTTTTATCTTATCTTCATGACTTGCAATTGGATAGAATCTTAAGAGACTCCACTTTTGTCACCAAGTATGAGAATAATATGAATAGTCATAGACTAGAAATGAATATATATACTTTTATTTGTAATAAGAAGAGGGTTCCACTTTTTAAGAGATTGATAGATATTTTCTAGTTATGGTTACCTGTGTGATTTCTTATTATGTTTCTTGCATAAATTATCATGTGTAATGTTTTGGTTAATTTTTGTCTAACTATTCTAAATGCATTATTTTAGTCTATGTAAGATTGATTTTTCTTCATTCCTCAATAATGAAAGCTAATTAATACTTCCTATGATTCTATTATCCAAGTTCTTGGCTTTATATAATAAACTATTCTTCACACACAAAGTATATCACAACTATCCTTGTCCTTAGCATGTTCTAATGTTTTAAGAACCTCTGATAATAGAGGTAAATAGTTACCATGCTAGTTAGTCTTAACCATAAGTTTATGGTTCCATTCACTATAGATAGGTTATTATTACTATCATAGATAGATGTTTCAGGGTTTCAAGGATAAGATTATTCCTAATAGGGATGCCACAGATTAATATCTCTAAGTGTTCACCATCAATGGTCACTATCAACCAAAGATCACCATTGAAGATGAAAATCTTCAAGGGTAGCTCGTCAAATATCAAAATCACCTCAACATGATAAACATCAAGGGAAATATATGGCTGATCATATCTATGATTTCACTAGATTACATCCACCTAGATGTTTTGGTTTAATTTTTGGGGTTGAGGTACCAAGCTATTTGTAAAACAATATTCAATTATTTAGCAGATGTTGGTACTCAAGAAAAAATTGAGCTTGATTAGATACTCATTTCAACATAGGATGGACATTGGGTTGGTGGAATAAGGAGGAGGTTATAATTTATATGGATTTTGACACCATCACTTCATAGAAAATATGATGTATATTTAAGCAATGGTATCTCTCTAGCCACATTTTAATGTTAGAGGATTCATAATTTCCATGTCATTCAGTAGCATGGGGATAGTATTGTATATTATGAGGTCAGAGTCAGGTTGAACTCCTCTTATAAGTTAAGTATGCCAAGGATGGTGATATTTTATTTACTCATTTATGTAGGTTATATTTAGTGATAATGTATCACCTTAATCTTGTACACTTTGCAAACTCAAACCTTGGTTGTTCCTCTTTGTTCTACACATGTATTCTTTTTTCAATCCTTGCATCTAATCTATATTATTACCCTTAGCCTATACCTTAGTTTGAATAGCCTTATATAGATGACACAAACATCCCATCTTGCTTATAATGCATAAAATTTACTTATCTTACACCTTGTCAAGTTCTAAGAATATGTATGGTTTCCTTCTCCATGGACACTAATGTTTATGATAAACAGTAACATTAAAATTACTATCCTACCATGACAGAAGTGTCTAATGACCTAAATTTAGATAATTTATAAATGAAATGTTTTAATATGGTTGTCCCAAGTGCTCTAATGTGAGTTATCTCTTGATAAGATCAATATAAAAATAATATCAACTCTCATTCATACCTCAACCAGTAATCATGCCAAAACAACATTAAAAAAGCATTCATGTTACCAAAAGCTTTCATATTCTATCCTATTATGTTATCAGCCAAAGAAACAACCCAAATATAGGTTTGAGGTACTAAATAGGGAGTCATAATTTTATACTAGCCATGTTATAGGCTAGGTCACTATTTTACTTGTTTTACACATTACATGATTCACACACAAGACAACACATAAGGGAGATATACATGAGTATGAAGACATATTCTATATATTTATATATATAAGTATTACCCTTTGATATTAGGGTCATTATGGGTTAGATCAACACTATGTGCTCACTAACCCATTTTTTCCCAAGGTCACATTGAAGATGGCAAGCTAGAGTTTTGCCATTTCACTAGGAGTGATAATTCATGACCTAGATATGAAAGAATATGATTGAAAGTAAATATGAACCCAAAATCATCTACATGGTTACATATTATTTAAAATAATATTATATATAATACACTAGCATCAAAATCAGACACTAGTATCAACATAATCATCTTAGACTTGTTGGAAATATTGTCAGTGATGTCAAAGGTCTAACATTGGTGATAAAGGCCCCATAGCATTTAATGGTGTCTTTAATATTCATATCTTGGATAATATGTGTTAATATTTATTTAATATTAATGAATATATTTTTAGTTGCATAAAAGTCAAAAGAGGGCCCATGGAGAAGTCAAAGAGTCATGGGGTAAAAATAAAAGAGGAATATGACACATTTTCCCATGAAGATTCATCTTGAGGATTTTTAAGAGTCACCAAGTGAAGACAAAAGAGGGTATGGCACATTTTTACATGAAGATTCATCTTAAGGAATTTGAAAGGTCATGAAGATAAAGACAAAAAAGGAAGGGATGCATTTGCTTATGAAGGGTCACCATGTGACTTTTTGAATGCAAGGATATGATCAATTATGCAAGTTTGAAACCATTTTGCATGAGGATTGAAGGGTCACAAAGGGTTAATGCCAAAGGTCATTTGGAAAGCTGTAAATAAAGACTTGCGAATCAATTTGTAATATGCAAGAGAGTGCCTAATTTTTTAATTATTTTATATAAGAAAAGAGGAGAGAAAAATAGGAGATATTGTAGAGTTCTATCATTTGTTGAGTAAGCAACATTGAGAGATAGTTGTGTTTTATACACAAGAGGGGTTGGTGCTCCTATGGGTTGGTGCTCATTAATAGTTATTGTGTTAGTACTCAATAAAGGGGTTGGTTCTCTTGCAAGTTGGTGTGTGAAAACTTTATAATTAGAGTTAGTGCTCATTCATATACTTGAGATTATTCTCTATAGTTTTTCCCACTTTGGGTTTTCATGTATAAATTTGGTGTCTCTATCTCTCTTCAGTGGTGCATGTTTTTATTTTAGTTTTATTACATATCTTGAATGTGTGATTAAGTGGTTAAATAAAATAAATCAGATCAAGTAAAAGATATATAATATACTGATTCACCCCCCTCTGAGTATATTTTGTGATTAACAATTGGTATTAGAGTTGGTTTCTTTTAAAAGTTTTATAGATTGAAGGAATATCAGGGAAATCATGATGGCTAGATCACATGAAGGTTTCTATACAAATAAGGTATCTTTATTTGATGGGACAAATAATGCATTTTGGAGCATAAGGATGAGGACTTATATTGATGGCTCTTGGATTCGAAATTTGGAAAGTAGTGGTAGAGGAATATGAAGAGCTATATACACTTGTAACTACTCCAGTAGAAAAGAAGGCAAGTGAAAATAATGTTAAAGATTTAAATGATATTTTATGTGGTTTATGTGAATCATAATTTGTTAAAGTTATGCAATGTAAATATATTCATGAAACTTGGGTAAAGCTTGAGAATATTTACAAAGGTGATGGACATGTTCAGCAAGCTAAGCTTCAAACTTTTAGAAGATAGTTTGAGAGTTTGAAGATGGAAGAGGAAGAAAATGTAGCAAGTTTCCTTATGCACGTTGATCAAATAGTTAATCAGATTCAAAATCGTGGAGAATTGTTAGAAGAATCAATCATGGTACAATTTTTTTTGAGATCTCTATATGATGAAAAAGTTTTGGTAATTGAAGAGATGAAGAATTTAGCTAAGCTAAAGATGGATGAGCTACATGGTATTCTTATGGTATATGAGATGTGGACCGAAAAAGAGAAACCCTCAAAAAGAGAAGCTACTTTCAAGACATCAAAGAAAGAGAAAGCTAAGATTCAATAATTAAGTGATAGTTCTATCGATGATGAAGATGAAAATGGATTTCTATTCATTCACAAGTGAAAAAAGGGCACAGGTAAATATCAAAAATGTTTTAATTTTGGAAATATTAGGCATTTTGTAGCTAAGTGCCTAGATAAGGGTAATGGTGAGAATGAAGAAGGAAAGTCTACATACACTAAGAATTTCAAAGGAAAATTCAAGAAGGGATTCAAGAAGAAGAGTTTGTATTCTAAAGATCCTAACTTAGTTGAAGCTATTAGAGTTAGTGATTTAAAATAAGAAGAGCTTCTATTCATGGCCATACATAAAGATGCCTTCGTAATCAAAATTACAGATGATCAAGAAGAAGAACAAGATGAAGCCAAAGCGAATCTAGAAGGAGAAATTGTTTATGCCTTAGAAGAGTTAAAATTTATTGAGAAGAAGAATCAAATATTGATGCTCCAGATCGAGAAAAATGAAAAGGAGTCAAAGGAAAAAATTGAAAATCTACAAACACACTTTGAAGAAGCCAAGAAGAATGAAAAGGGTCTAACGACATAGTTGCAAAAAGTAAGTGAACAATGTGAAAGGTATGTTATTGAAATTTTTTCTTTAAAATTAGATCTTGAGAAAATAAATAAATTAATCAATGATAGAGTAGCGAATGATTAAAATTTTGAGAATGACACTAATATGTTGAATAAGATATTAGAAAGTCAAAGATCAATGTTAGATAAGATAGGTATTATATTTGAAAAAGAGAAAGGGGAGGCCACTACTTTCATAGAAAAGGTTTACATATAAAAAGTAAAGAGATATGATGAAGATCTTACAAAAAAAAAGTGAAGAAGTTAAGAATACAGAGGACATCTCAAATAAAGAAGGCTAGAAGGAAGAAAGCTACAAAAGGCAATCAAGTTAGAGATACACAAATAGGTTCTATTTTTATGGTTACTATTTTTATTGTAATGGATATAGACATAAGAAAATAGAATGTTGAAAAAGGGCTATCAATATTAGAAATAAGGAGAAGGAAATGCATGTACAGTCAAGCATAAGCCATAACTCTTTTGCTCCTCTATCAGGATTTAATGAAGAGGCCATAATATGGTATAAGAGAAACTAGTTTAGACACATAGCTTAGTACTGTAGAAGTGTGTTCAAGTTAGTCAAGAAAAGCCAGAGTTTCAAGGCTCCATTCATCAAGAAGAAAGTTTAGACAGGTTCATGGTAGAAGAAACAATCTAAAAAAATTATGTTAGTATAGATAGTTTTGCATGCAAGAAATGAAAAAATGCCATGATTCATTGATAGTGGATGTTTGAGGCACATGACATGAGATAAGATAAATTTCATAACCTTAAATAATATCAATGGTGGTATATTGAAATTTAGAGATAATAATACTATCATAATTTCTAGAAAAGGTACACTAAGTTTGGATAATGGTAGAACTAAAACTGAAAATGTTTTGTATGTAGGTTTTAAGCATAATTTATTGAGTGTAAGTCAAATGTGTCATCAGGGGCACACACTATAGTTTTATGTATAAGGTTTTGAAATTAGGAGAAAATATTTAGATGTGTTGGTTAAATATGCTCAAAGAATAGGGAATAATTTATATATGTTATCAGACATCAGAGGTCAAAGATGTTATTTGAAAGAAAGTTGGATATAACACATAGAATGGGACACATAAATTTTGAAAATATTGACAACATCATCAAGAATCAATAAGTCAAAAATCTTCCAAAGATTATAAAGCCATCCAACACGCTTTGTGAACCCTATCAACATGGGAAGCAGTTTAGAAGGTGGTTCAAAACAAAAGAATACTTGACCACTCAGATGTTAGAGCTTTTTCACACTGATTTATGTGGACCCATGATAACTCAAAGTACTCAAGGTGAGAAATATTTTATGTTGCTTATTGATGATTTTTCATTTATGACTTGGGTAATGTTTTTAAATAAAAAATTAGAAGCTTTCAGATATATCAAAGTGTTTAAAGCATTAGTTGAGAGTGAAACTAGTTTGAAGATTAAGTGCCTAAGATTAGATTAAGGAGGAGAATTCATGTCAAATTAGTTTATTGAGTATTGTGTTGACCATATAATAAAGAGACATTATTTAGTAGCTAGAACTCCACAACAAAATGGAGTAGTTGAATAGAGAAATAAAATAGTTCAAGGGATGGTGAGGATAATGCTAAATGAATCCAAGATACTAGATAAATATTGTAGAGAGGTAGTTGTTAGAGTAGTGAATATTTAAAATAGATCATTATTGAGAGTCAACAATGCAAGGCTCCTTATGAGCTATGGAAAGACAAACTAGCTACAATTTATTATTTTAGAGTTTTTTACAACAGATGCTTCATAAAGAGAATCGATGAAAAAATGGGTAAGTTTGAATCTAGAGAAGATAAAGGTATATTTCTTGGTTAATCTTGAAAAAATAAATCTTATAAATTTTATGATAAAATAACCAAGAAAATAGTTGAAATTTCAAGTGTCAAAATAGAAGAAGATGAACCACAAAGAATCAATGATCTAATAGACATTCTTAAAATCATTGAAGAGTAAGATTTTGAAGAATCAGATGAAGATGAGAGGAAGGATAAAGAGGACACAAAAATTGTATCCAAATATGTCCAAATAAATCAAAATGAAACTGACATCATCAGGGACATAAATGAAGGAATTCACACTAGAAGAATGATGGTAAGTGAGTTTGTGCAAGTTAATTTCTCCTTTTTATCCCAAATTCAGCCTATAATTTTTTTAGAAGCTAGACATGATAAGCATTGGGTTAAGGTAATGGATGAAAAATTAAATTACATAGAAAAGAATGATACTTGAGAATTAGTGCCTAGAATAAAAGATCATAATGTGATAGGAACAAAATGGGTTTATAGAAATAAGTTGAATGAAAATGGTGAAGTGACCAAGAATAAAGCAAGATTAGTTTGTAAAGGATATGCTTAGATTAAGGGCATAGATTTTGAAGAAACTTTTGCACCAGTAGTAAGGTTAGAGGCGATTAGAATATTTCTTGCATATGAAGTGTTTAAAAATTTCAAAGTGTTTCAGATGGATTTCATCTACCTTCTTAAATGAAAATCTAGAAGAAGAGGTCTAAATTGAGTAGCCTGAGGATTTATTATCTAAAATATTAGTAGCCATGTATGAAAATTGAATAAAGCACTATATGGATTTAAACAAGCACCTAGATCTTGGTATGCAAGACTTGATAAGTACCTACAGTATCAAGGTTTCACGAGATGATTTGCTAATAGTAATCTCTACATCAAAATAGAAGGTGATAATAAATTGATTATGATGGTATATGTTGATGACATCATTTTTGGAGGAAACATTAAAAATATGACAAAATAATTTTTTGATAATATGCAAAAAGAATTTAAGATGTCTATGTTTGGAGAATTTTCATTTTTCTTAGGGTTGTAAATTTTTCAGTCAGATAAAATAATTTTCATATCTCAAAGTAAATATGCCTAAGAAGTGTTAGTGCTCCTATGGGTTGGTGCTAAAAAATAGTTATTATGTTGGTGCTCAGCAAAGGGTTGGTGCTCCAGCAAGTTGGTGTTCATTCATATACTTGAGATTGTTCTCCATTGTTTTTCCCACTTTGGGTTTCCATGAAAAATATCATCTCTCTCTCTCTCTCTCTCTCTCTCTCTCTCTCTCTCTCTCTCTCTCTCTCTCTCTCTCTCTCTCTCTCTCTCTCTCTCTCTCTCTCTCTCTTCTGTGGTGCATGTTATTGTTTCAATTCATTTCATATCTTGAATGTGTGGTTAAGTGGTTACAAAAAATAAATCGGATTAAGTAAAAAATATATAATATATTGATTCACCCCCCTATCATTATATTTCATGCTTAAAAAGACTAACATAATTATCCACAAAGCGAGAAGCACTTTATCTATAACTATATTTCTACCTAATTTCAACATGTTCTAGATACAACACTATATTAACATTAGAAACAAGTGCCTCAATTTATTTCATTTCTATATCTAGCATTATTTTACTTTCCATTTATAGCTTATCTCAATTTAATAAATTAAGTGCATGGCCCATCTAAGTTTATCGCATTAGTTAGCCTAGTGTAGATATAATATTCACCTTTATGACTTATCATTTATATATCCCTAAACCTATCTACCTAAGTATGTATTACACAATCCAAATTAGAGTTAAAAATTTTCATTCCAAGTCATAATTTTGATATGATCATGTTTTTCATCTCCTTAACCGTCTAACCCTTAATTTAGTAATTGAGATGGGATTAATTTTAAAATAAAATATATGTAGTATTTATAAGGATCATGAGAATATCAAAGGGTGTATCCATGGAAAAAATGATAGTACAACATGGGGAGTCCCACTACCTCCTAGAAGTGGTTTAGCTAGTAACAAAATTAATAGTATCGATAGTAATAAGGCTAACCATAGATCCATAAATAGGGAAATAATAGGGTTGACAAACATAATACCAAATATGTCCACCATATGGTCTAGAAAGGAACTATGAATGGACTAGACATGGACCAACACAAGCATAAGCTTAGTACCTCACTAGTAGAGACAAGATACAAAACCTATTCAGACTCAAGCATTGAGTAAGGGGGTGTCAATATGATTAAGGCCATCATAGGATCCTCCAAATTATTTGGGAAATGAGAATTGTGTTTTATTTTTAAGGACCCCATTATGTAGGTTCAGGGACGTCACTAGTAAAGGCAATACTAGACACTTACTTAGACTCAATAATCAATGCAAGGGGGTGCCAATAAGTTTTAGGCCATCTTAGGTTCCTCTAATATTTATTTACCATGAGAAGGATGCTATATTTTATAAGGAATCCATTATAATTGGGATTTACCCCAAAGATATAAAGTTACTACAAGTTAAAAAGTATCATATTCTATGTCGATTATTGGTGATATTAGGTGGGCCCATAAATTTTGTGTTGTATTATATGATCACTTGGCTAAGAGTTAGGCCACAATAGTAAAGGTGACAAGTAATATTTTTTAAATGTCAGTATCAATTATATTTTACCCTGGTGATTTCAATTATTTTATTCCAACCATAGTAGTAAACTAAAAAATTATATAACATAAACCATTTTACATAAAATACATATGTTGAATATTATTCCCACTATGTTTGGTAACAATTTTTTTTATTAAAGCTAGTTAAAAGGGTATAAGAGATTTCCTATATTTAGTTAACCCTTTTTATTAATAATAAAACTTTATTTATAATATTATTGAAACTACATAATAAAATATTTGTAATTTTCCAATATCCCTTAAATATTTATGATAATACACCATGAATATCTAACTACCTATTTACTTAATTAGCTTAAGTAAACTTAATTTATTTAGAATGGGTTTTATTTTATATAAATAAGCATGCCCATTTTAAAAACAATATTGATTTATTAAACCTTTGCTAATGTTAAGACTCTACAATAAGTCGTAACAAAACCCCTATGATCTAAAGTATGCTATTTGGACACATATCAAGATGCTTTATAAATATTGGATTTTTTTGACATCTTTATTACACTCTTATTTTTGATGCATAAATTTAAAATAACACATTGAAAAACTTGAATATCCTCATTCATGGAACATAGATAATATTTTTTATAGAAATAACCCATGCTACATTTTATTCTTGTTCTATTGATGAATTTTGAATAATATCTTAGGTTTTTAGTACCACACATTGGAATATGAACCCATATGCATAGTGTATCCTAATACAGACCTTATTTCATCCACACAACTACTAAAATTAGTATCACAATCCACAACAAGTTTTAATTTATTGTTTTGGTGATACTCAAGGCCATAAGTTTGTGTCCCCCTTAGGTAAGGAAGTAATTTTTTTTTGTGTGCCAATGAATTTATCTAAGATTATGCAAAAAAATTGATAAAATACCCACAAAAAGATAGATTTTGAGTAAAGTGGTAATGAATTATATTAACCCTCCCACTAATTCACTATATTTTTACCTAAAATGTGTACCACCATCATCCTTAGATAATTATAATTTATTTTCATTTTGAGTAAGTACAGGTTTGTAATTATTCATACTTAACCTTATTAATAACTAATAAATGTACTTAGTCTAAGAAATGAAAAATATTTTATATTTAGGATTTAATTATATTATAAGATAAGAGTAAATAAGTCTAATATCTATCATATCTAACCCATATTTTAATTCTTTTTTAATGCCCATGTTGTGACCTTCATCATTACCTATGATAAAAAAAAATCATAAAAATAGAGAATGATAACTATGAGTTTATTTCAATGCACTTTTATACATAATGTATGCTCATATTCACTATGTACAAAACCATTTTTTTCATTGATTATCGGAATGAAGTGAAGCCAATTTGAAACTTGTGTCTTGTTCTACTAAATGTAGCCACTCAACACACTTAGTGAGAACCTTCTATTTTTTTTTAAAAAATATACCAAACTCATCTTATACAAATAATAAATAAATATTATAAAATATTTTAACTTTCCAATGGATGAATTCATCATATCACATATTAAACTAATTGTAAACCTTGTTATCTCTCCAAAAAGAATAGTTTGGAAATGTTTCCCTATTTTATTTGCCTAAAACACATGAATTAAATATAATGAAATTTATATATAAATTATACAAAACATACACCATGTGAATCATATAAAATTAATCCAAAGAGTAAACATTTAAATTTTTATATAGTAGATGCCACAAACTCTGGGTAGACATTGATCATGTTTCAACCATTGCGCCTAGTTTTTGTATCGAAAGAATTAATCTACAATGTAAATGCACCAATTTACCATATCCATACCATGTGTAGACTATTTTATATCCTTATTTAATATAGATAATGTAAATATGTCATTTTTATAACTTAATCTGACAACCTTTCTTATGAATGGTAACCAGATAAATGGGACACTTTTTCAAAATAACACAATACCAATCATTTATCAAATACTTAGTGGCACCATTTTGAAGAAAAAATCAAATTAAACCAATTATCTATGGAATATTAATATATTTATTTTATAATGAGACAAGAGATAGAGATGCTTCATTTAAAGACGAATATTTGTATTACTTATAAGTCATATGTTTGGTGGCACTTCTCTTGAGTACCCAAACAACCATAAACTCATATCTAGTCTCAAAGTCCTTGTAATATATGTTCCATAATTATTTAGATGTTGATTCATCATCAATATATTCCCTATATTATCTTACTAATGATCTACATATTGAGAATAATCTTGTTTATACATTTGTTTATTGCTAATAAATATAATCAAAGGGAATCTCACATTGAGATTTGAACATAGCTTTAATAAATTTGACCAAAAAATAAATTTTGAGGCATTTGATTGTTGTACCTTAAAATTGGAAAGGGTCTCATAAAATTACATTTAACACTTGCTCTATAATCCTTTACAATATGTGAAGTGATAATAATATATATAAAATATTCTTATTATGAAATTGCAAATAAAAAGATTATTGGTCATGTAAGAATTTGACTTATTTAAGAAGAAGATAAGACAAATTAAGAAGAGCGGCCCACATGAATAATTATAAGAAACAAAATATCTAAAACATAAAATACATATTCACACAACTTTTATTCCAATGCCATACTCATTCATCAACTCTATTATGATGGATTTCAGCTCCCAAATTAAGATTCTAATGCCATTTTGGTTGATTCAATTCATTTTTGGTCTATATCACCACCATTAAATACTATTGAAATGTATTTAAATGCATTATTAAATATGAGGATGATATTACAGCACCATATAGAGGAGGATGACACTAATGTGGGATGTTGCCAATTCTTTATATTGATTTTGGACACTTTGGCTGATTTTCTATGTTTTTCAGCACCTCATTGATTACAGAATTATTTGAGTCATTTTTTTATTATTTAATTATTTTCAATAGATATTTTACTGCTATATATATATATATATATATATATATATATATATATATATATATATATATATATATTATTGAAAGCAATTGGAAATAGGGAGACAAATTCCAAAGCAACCATGTGAGTATGTACTGCCATTTTGAAATATTTTAGATAGTTTTATATGTTTCAAGAAGATTGAAACACTTAAAGAAATGAAAAATGTTATCATGGTGGATAAAAAACACCTTAGAAAAGCCAAAAAAAATTTGATAAAAAAATAATTAAATATTTGTCTCAAAGAAATAAATAATGAATGTTCAACTGTAAATTTTTACTCTCCTCAATAAAAAAAACCTTCACTTTTTTTACTATAAATTATTTGAAATTGAAATATAGATGTAAAATAAAAAATAATATCCCTACCAACACAACTTATTTTCACATTTGCTTATTTAGAAATCATTTCATCACTTTGACCAACCTCTTTCAAATCACCCTCTTATTATCTCAAACCACACTTCTATACAACCAATACAACATAAACCATTTTACATATAGAATATAATTTGAATATTTTTCCAACTATGGTGGATAATAATAAATTTATTAATACTATTAAAAAAATGGAAATTTTATTCCATTAACCTTCAATATTCAAAAGAAACTTTATTTATAGTTTTACGTTGACCACTAAAATAACTAATTACAATTGCTCCAATGCCCTTAACTTATTATGAGAATAAAACTTGAATATCTAACCACCTATTTATTTAATTTAATTTATTTATAAGGTGAGTCTCTTTTATGAAAAAATCAAGTCCCCATTTACAAACTATATTAATTTATTTAAAATATATTAATCTTATGAATTTTGAGAAAAATAAAATTGAAAAATGGTGGATATTATGTTTTCAAACCCTCTTATGGTTGATATGACTATTGGGTTTAAGAAACCAGTTCAATCACTAATCCCTTCTTGCTTGTTGGATATAGGGGTGTTTCCCATGAATTTATATTTAGATATCATCCCTTTCAGATTGTATGATACAGATTCTAACATGGACTACTTAGCTAACCATATAATTCATATTTATTTATATACTAATCTAGTATAGTTTCATGATTATTTTTGTGTAAATATGGTTATGTTTAGCCTTTAGAGACTAGTTTAAAATGTGCATGATTTTTACAATGCTTTTTATAATAATATGTGCAAAGGATGTTAGTTGTAGGACATTTTGAGATAAATATGTCCAAGGATGATATACATGTGGCTAATATTATAATCCCATCATATTTTAAGTGAGTTCACATATTTATTCCATAATAAATTTCCCCCTTAGCATGATATTTACTTCAATACTAATCTTGTGTTTGAGGCAGAGTTTATTTCTATGGATCCATATACGGTGACTAAATTTGAGCTTAGAAACATTAATATTTTTATTCATTAACTCATATAAAATACCCACCTATGTTTTAGTGTGTCTCATTAGGACACACCTAAGATTATTCAAGAATTAGGATTTGACACTTTAACATTATGTCAATTGTAGATATTTAAAAAATTAACTTTAAAAAATCAATATCCATTAGCTCATATTGATGAGTTATTTGATCAAGTCAAGGGATTCAGGGTGTTCACTAATATTTTTCCAAGTTGTGTTACCACAAGTTAGGGATAATATAAGTATAATTTCATTATCCAATCCTTAGGACATAATATGGCCATTATGAGTTCACATTAGTACCTTTCAAGTTAACATTTACAATGAAAATCAACATGAACCTCATGAATGTCATGTTTTTCCATTATCTAGACAATTTTATTCTAATATCTTAGATGATATTATGATTTAATCCTATATAGTGGAGGAAGATGAAGAGTGCTTGAAGATAGTTCTTCAATGTCTCTAATACCATCAATTATATGGTACCTTGGATAAGTAAGCCTTATTTCAAAAGGATATACAAGATTTAGACCACGTCATTTAAGATAAACCAATATCAGTAGATCTCTAAAAGATCCTTGAACTATTATAAAGTGGTCAGTGGCTTAGCTAACCATAGATTTGTATAATTTTGTGGGATTAGTGGGTTAATAAAAGAAGTTCATATAGGGTTTTTCATGCATAGGTCATTGGATAACTTCCAATAGAAGGAAAGGTAAGAAATATTTATGTATATAAAAAAATTAAAAATCCTTTTAGACTCTAAAAGAATGCCTCATGAGTGTACCTATCTTAGTAGTTTATAATCCTACACAAGATTTTTTTGTGTTTATTGATGCCTTTAATGAAGGAATTGTAATCACTATTATATAGGTTGGTATGGTGATGACATATTATTCATATGCGTTGAACTAATATGATCTCAAATTCTTGACCCATAACGTATATTTGAAAGTGATCATACATGCACTTGTGTGTTAGTACCACTTTTTGATGGGTCAATAATTTGTTTTGAGGGCTAATCACTTTATCCTCCCACATATTTTTTCTTATTTTAATCTCAATAATTAACAAATATTTCAGATGGAGTTGATGTGTGAAAATCATTACGACATAAAGTATAAGGTTGATGAGAACATGATCACATATTCCCTAGTAGGAGGTGACATAGTCTAGCCAATGTGAGGGTTAAAAATAATTTATGTGATCATGTTATAGACAGTCTCTCTCAAGATAAAATATGATAGTAGATGAGATGGTAGATGGACTCTTAGAATGCCCTTGTGGAAATATTCTTAGGATAATCCATTTAGTCAGGGAATGTCTTTTGCCTTAAAAATCACATATATGTACCATATTTTAGTGAATTATGACATTATATATTATTAGATTCACATTGATCCCCTTATTTAGTTTATCCAATGGTAAATAAAGTTGAGGTTCATCTCCAATAGTTATATGTTTGGCTAGTATATTCATAGACATATCATATTTTGTTTCTAGATGCCTCAAATGCCAACATGCCAAGGTAGAGCATTGGCCTTAGGAAAGGTTCCCTCACCCTCATGATATCTAAAAGTGTAATCAAGATATCATGTCCTTAGAATTTATTTGTGGTAGCCCTATGTCAATCTATCATCATGACACCATCATGGTGATGATTGACATCTTGACAAAGGTGGCATACTTATTGCTTACCAAAACCTCATATAATTTAATGGTAGTGGCCAAAGTCTTTATGGATGGAATTTTATATTACAATTTATACCTTTAATATCATATTTGTTAGAGATATTATATATACCTTTCAATTTTATACCACTTTGTAGAGATCATTTCACTATATGCTAATTTTTTATATATCCTACCATTTTGATATAGATTCTTAGACTAAGGGGGTTAAATAGGTGTTAGGGGATATATTTTGCATGCATTTTATCAATTTTATGTCTTTTTGGGAGGACTACCTCCACTTGCTAGAATTATATTACAATAATAGTTATGATAACTCCATCAACATGAGACCTTCTTCGGATTTGTATAACAAGATGTACAAGGCTCCCACGATTTGGGACCACTTAAAGGATCAATTTTATATTGGATTGACATTGTTGAATGATATAGATTAATAGGTAGTTTTCATCTATGATTTTTTATAAGAATGCAGGAAGAATAAAAGTACACCAATGCCAAGAGTTTGGATAATAATTTATCTATTAATGAGAATATTTGTATCTATGTGCAACATATTATATTCCATGTCCCTTATGTAAAATGATATAAACTCATACTACATATTTTGGTACCCTTAAATATTCTATAGAGGATTGATTTAGTATCCTATTGACATGATTTACCACATAGTTTATCATAGGTTAATGATATTTTCCATGTTTCAGTTATATGGAAATATATTCTAGATATATAAAATATTTTTGTTTTATCTACGTTATAGGTGGTAGAGTATATATAGGTTTATTTGAATCTTGTAAATGTGTTAGAAATTTGAAGGTTAGACCTTTGGGTTTGAGACCTAGACTAGGTTAGGTTCTAGTGGGGAAAATATGATGAGTGATATACCATATGGTAAGACACAAAACCACTTTAGGTCCACTACCCATATCTCTTCAGGTGACTTTGAGGAGGACATTTTTATAATAGGTGGAGTATGCCATGCTAACATCAGCTTCAGTTTTTTCATTTTGGTTTATCTAAAGATATGATCATTGTATTGTTTATATTGGTTGCTTTTGAGCTCATTATAGATTGTTAATCGATGTATATATGTCACATGGAGATGATTTTTAAATTTCTTTACCTTAATGCTAAAATGAGTATGAATTTATACATTACAATGAGATAGGGATTATTATTATGATTTATTTATCGACTCTTTAATTATATATATATATATTTATAGGGATACATGATTAAATAGATTTATTGTCTAGAAATTAAATTTTTTTATTGATTATTCATTTATAATTTGTTTAAAAGAGTCATTTAAAATTTAATGATTAGATATTCATAGTTTGGTATGATTGGATATAAATTAATAATCATGTATGAAACTATGTCTTATGCATATTCCCATGTTAGGTATGATTATGGGTTGGATGTGTAGTATTTTGTTCCCATGTTCATAAGCATAAATGATGATATGATTCATGCCTCTATGACAGGACTCATCGAAACTTCATGGCATTCCATCAAGACATGGTGTTATATTATTAACATTATTATTAGTTTGTGAGAATAATAGTATGGATACAATGAGTGTGTATGTGACATGCCTTCAATTAATGAAATATAGAGTGGAAAATATATGACAATTGACCAAACTAAAACAATCCTAGATTTTTAAAATGTTGTATTTTTTTCCATGTGTTTTCCCTTCTATGTGTGGCATCTTTCTTGTGTGTTGTAATCTGATTGTGCCTACCTTTACCATAATGTGTCTTAAGCTTGGATTTTTTTTTAATAATGTATTCAACCTTAATATTTTCACATAGTACCCAAATATAACGAAAACATTCTCATGACTAATAGATAGGAATGTTAACCTTAAGGGAACTCCTTCATATGTATTCATTTTCAAATTTTTGGAAAATCCAATTTATAAAACATAATAAAACAACCCTTCTTATCCATCATTGGAAAAAAAGGAGGTGTCCTTGATATTTCAAATTTTTAGACTTATAAAAACCAAAAAAACATCGAATTGTTTTTTTAGGAGGTCTTATTGAGATGAAAAGATAAATCCTTAGAGAGGACACATGTTTGTCTTAGACAAGATTAATAAGACAATAATGTTTTCTTATTTTATTTGTAAAATTTCAAACATTTCTCCACATTTTGATTGTAGTATAATTCTATCAATCTTGTAGTAGACTTATAGAAAGTATAGGGAAGGAACAACTAAAGAAGAAAATTTGAATTTAGAAGGAAATTCCAGGGTTTTTACCATTCCATTATCTAAAAGCATGTGTAAGTTGTATGTTATGTGTGATGTTTTTGTGAGAGATGTTCCTAAATAAATGGAATAGAAAATGGCTTGATAATTTCTATTTGGAGAATAAATGAATGTTGAATACAAGCTTGAGCCCCAATGAGGTAGTTTATTTCCTCAAGTAGATGGGAACCCTTGTTCAGATGTATTTATTTCCATTTATTTACCTTTATGTCCACTTAACTAGATTTGTACCCTATTTAAATAAGAACAAAAATTTAACTAGTTTATCTGTAACCTGATGAAAATTGTAGTTCTTATTATTCATCATACCTGTTTTTCTTACCTTGATCCTCAAGTTTCTAGGAAGTAATTTAGCTATTTATGTCATTGTTATAAAAATAAAATCCATGACTATTTTAACCCTTTATTTATTGATTGAGACCATGTTTATAAGTTTATGTGTTAAATTCCTTGGGAGACATTTTGGACTTGAGAGTTTACAAGGATCATTAACACATAATGACATAATATTGGTTAGAGGTGAGCTTACCCCCAGCTATTTACTAACTTTCTATGCAAACAGGTTTTTGTTAGATATTTTAAAATTGAAATTATTATATAAGACCTTTTTTTAGATATTATTAACATAAGCAGATTTTGAAAATTGTCTTCTTAAATAATATTTATTAAAAAAATGGATTAAGTAGTTTATTGTTGCTCTCTATGATTATTGATTTTTAAAGTAGACATTGTAAGGGAAGGGTTGCACTTTTTGGGTTTTTATATTACTAGCTAAATAAAGATGTTAAGTTTTCATTAAAAACATGTTAATTTTTTATATAGTGCATTACTGGGGGTTTCTATTATGAAAATAAAGTCATTAATTTATTAATATGATGAGTTACAATATTTAATTATTATATAAAATAGGTATACTTAAACAAATTGAAATTGGTATGTATATTTCCTAAAAATGGAATTTATGCATATTATGGATTTTCATCATTATGTATATTATTAAATGTCCTTACATTGATTTTTTAGTATTTGTGTTCATTTATTTTGATTAGAAATATTTCAATTTGAATATTATATGTGGTAATAATTTAAAAATAAAAATAATATAAAACAAAAATATGGATACTTGAGTATCCTTGTTTAGAATCTTAAAGATAATAACTTGTGCAATGTGTGTATCAATTAATTCATTTTTAATATGCATAATTTAGAAATAATTTGTGTATCTTAGTACTTAGGATTTGTTTTAAATGTACACACAAAAAGAGTGTTTTGATTTATAAATAAGAAAAAATAAATAAACTACTATGTTATGGAAAATAAGTGTGTTTGTTAATCTTTCATTACTAAAGGTATGTTGATTGAGATGGCATACGAAATAAATATTAATTATGATATTGATAGATAATCTTCATTATTCCTTATTGTGCATTATATGTTAAATATGTTACTTTTTTTAAATTCCAAATATTACTGCAATTGTACATATCTTAATATTTAACTCCTAAAAGAAATAGTTAAAAAGGAAGGGATAACTTTGTTGTTCCACTTGGTTGTTTAAGTTACAATAAATTATTGAAAATAATTATGTACATAAAATAAGTTTATATGTATGTATGTATGTATGTATGTATGTATGTATGTATGTTTTTATGTATGTATGTATGTATGTATGTATGCATGCATGCATGCTAATGAAACCTTCAATTATGTATGTAGTCTAGATGAAAGATGGCATGGTTTTGATAGATGAATATTGAAAAAGGATATGTTTATTTCTATTCACTCTATAGGGGATCCCAGACCCATAAAACAATAATTTGAACTATAGAATATGGAAACCAAGAAACCAAAAAATTAATCACAAAATCTTCTCCTACATACACATAATAATATAAAATACTACTTGTTAGATTAAATAGAAGAAATTAAAGTGTGTGATCAGTTTTTATGTTTATTTTAAATTTATATTCCTTTTATTTGTGTGTTTTCCTATAAAAATAAATAAATAAGGTTATATATAATAATAAATCATGGAGTTTATAATTGATTAAGGTGTCCATCATGAAAATACAATCTCCATTACTTTTATTTATTGACATGGCTATTATGATTTTATTGTTAGATATAGAATTTGAATTTTGTATTTACATAAGTTTTTGATTTTCATAGGAGCATATACATTTCCATTTAGAAGGCCTTTTGCCCCTAAATCTTGGCTCCATGTAACTAGTAAGATGCAAGAGCTCGTCACCAAATATCAAGGTAGGAAAGTAAAGTTACATTTTTTTATTTTTTTTAAACATGCTAATGTTCTACTTTAGAAGGAACCATAAGAGGATGTTCTGCAATGGATAGGCTTCTAGACTAGACTGTAGGTTTCCATTTTCTAAGTTGTGTAACAAGATGCAACAAAAATAGGTGTACTATACTTGTAAGAAATAAGACAAGAAGAAATGTAATGCTAATTTTGAAAATGTTTTATATGGGATAATAGGATAATGTGAGAATGAAATTATATGATATTTTATATTCTTAAAGTTTCAAGTTATGTGAATTAACAACTAGATAATCTCCAAATAACACATGTATTATGCGAGAGAAAATGACAACGCTGAAAAATGTAAAACAATGAGGGAAATATGATATGAAAGAACTAGATATAGAAATGTTTAATGCAAAAATATTTCATAGATTCACTAAACCCTTTGCCCCTAAAGTACATAGCCAATAGGCCTTATTACTAAAATATTTGATCACTAAGTAATGGCTTAACCTATTATGTCTAACATAACAACCTTCTCCTTTCTTCTTATCAATCAAGATTCAGAGACTAAAGACAAGGTATCCTACATAAATTGGGTTCTTGTAGATGTTTTTGTTTTATGATTTTACTTTATTATCAGTATATAAAATATGATTATTTGTAACAATGATATGATGGTCATCTAAATTTTCTAATCCGGTTAGTTATGCCTCTCTATAAAATTCATGATCGAGGAGACCCTAGAGAGAAATGTGAAGGCTAGGTATTTGAAACATAAGAGATAAAATACCCTCATATCTAGACATATTTTATATTAAGATTGCCCATGTGGGAATTCTAATAGTTGTATGATAATCCCAAAATGTTGAGTAGAGCTATAAATGTTGATATCATTTAGAATCTCTAATAATTTTGACGAATATTGAATTTAAAGTTTTGTTAGTAGCCTTGGCCTAGCCATCGCCCTGTAGGTAATAACAAGTCCAAGTGGTGTTATATATAAAATTTCCTACATATCTCACAAAAATCAAGGTTTCTTAAAGGAAACATGAAGTTAATAATAACACCTTATGGGACCTCAAATCAACAAATGATTTGGTTCACAAATAATTTTATAATGAAAGAACTAGTAGTTGTTGTCAACAACATAGATTTTTCCCAATTAGTAAAATATTCAATGGTTGTGATAATGAAATCATGACTATCCAAAGAAGAGGGGAGAGCTTTCCTACTTTAACTAAGACCCAATTTGAAGAGTCCCATCGTATGACTATGGGCTATAACACCCTATTGCTAATAAGTATCATGTGAGAAAAGTTCTAAAATTTCTCACATTTTTCATGAAATCAAAGATTTCATGGTCTAAGATGGGACATAAACATCTCATCTTGAGTATTATATGAGTGATTTTGTGGCCACAAAATCATCCACTAAAAATTCTACTATAATAGTCAGATAGGACCCTTTTTTTCTCCTATTGGTTGACACACTTGAGTAGCATGTCATCAAAGGCTTTAAGAAAAAGAATCATGTATAGAATAACATACATGGATGCAATGATATGAAGGTATAATTTAATTTGGGAATTAAAACCTTTGAGATAAGTGAAATCAATTAGGTTGCTAATGATATCCAAGTACTAAGGAAAGTAAATAATAGTAGGTTTATTATGTTGAAGATCAACTCAAAAGGAAAGTTAGTATCAATAAGATATTTGACTTCCAAGAGAGAATAAAACAACCTATAAATGATGATATATCATTTATGTTTGGTGTGAAGCCACTATTCATAGGTTACTATTCACATGCACTATTTAAACTCACTATTCATGGTGACATGGCATGCAAGTGATGTGGCATGTGGGTGTACAAATTTTGTGGCATGCAGGTCATGTGGTAGGAAAGGGATGTGGCAATGGGGCCCATAGTGGGTCCCAAGTGTGATCATGATGATGTGATAGGTGTGGGGTGTAGTACTCCACTAGAGAACATGGGTTCTATCCTTATTGAGTCACATATGGGTTATCACATGGTGCAAAAGATAAAGGGTCATGTATGGGTTAAATTTATAATGGGACCCATGATTCACATGCATGGAAAATGTCAAGAGGTAATTATAACACATTTTGGACCTATGTTATCACATGGAAGATGAAGACAAGATTGGACTATTATAGATTGGCCTCACATGTGTGATTGGTGTGAAATTTTTGGAGTCACATGTCATGGATAATATATTTTCTAAAGTAGATCATCTACTTTGTTGACCCTTTAGAGATGAAGATGATAAGAACATTGTTGAGTGTTTGTCCTCAATTATGGAGTGGGGGATAATTTTTGGATCCACATAAAGGTTTCCTTAGATATTGTCTAAGTTAAGGGTCATTTTTTATGAATTTTGGTACATGGGGACAAAAACCACTATATATCACAATACACCCACTCAAATGTGGAGAATTTTAGATTAGCCATTAAGTTTTCTCCCTCTCTCTCTTCTCTCCCCCATTTTTAAAAAATGTTATAAATCATTATGTTCTCCTTTTATATTTTGTAATCCATTGAATCATTATGGATAACCTTTGAGGATCCATACAAGTCTTGGACTTGCATGTTGTAATATGTTAGATATTGTAAAGATTGTATGGTTAGCTCACCCAAATGTTTGGGTTACAAGCATAATTCATGCTTCGGATGTTAGTTCCTATAAGGCTTAGATGAGATCATGGCTCACTTAGTTTATTAAAGCATATAGATCATTGAGGATAGAGGTTAGATCCTAAAAGGCTATATTATCTTGGCTCCAGTGGTTTGAGTTTGGATGCCTTTTAGCTTAGCTCAAGGAGATATAAGTTGATGCTTTAGAGATCACCTTGGATGCTATAGTGTTAGCATCAAGATGTTAGAGGTTAGAATGTGTAAGGGTTGGTTACAAGCTTGGTTCACCTAAGTGCTTATTAGCACTAGAAAGGAGTTGCTAAGAAGAGATGTTGTAGAAGAAATTTGTTGATGGAAATATGAAGTTTGGATGTTATATTTATCCTATGGATTTTCCATAATTGGTTTAGTAAGGTTTCCATGTATAACTTGTATAATGTGTTTTCTCTCCTATTTTATGTTTTCTATGGCTTATTTTAATTTTTGTATTTAATTGTTGCACATTTTCTAAGATTAGGGATTTTTTTCCTTTTAATTTAATAATTTTTTGGTTGATGTAAGTTAGTTATAACGTATTCAGGAGTTTGATGAAACACCCAAATTTCCTAGAGATGGTTGGTTGGGTTAGAAAATTTCATAAGTCTTGAGATCTCATGATAACTCTCATTTATTGATAAAGCATGTAATGCCACAAAAACATGGATGAAAAAACTATAACAAAGCATTCCTTTTATGCTTGAGTGTAGATAATGAAGTAAATGACATGTTCTTTTTTAGCACCATCCTTTTGGGCCAACATGTAGGTGAGGTATACCTCAGTTGCCCTAATGTAAAGCATCAAGGGTCTATCTTCATTAGATTCCATAAGAATCGAGGGTAGGCATTAATATAGCATGTAAGACCTCTACATCATCAATTTATCGCCTCAATTTTGATAAAATATCATATACATAAACCTATACTCTATTGTGAATAAAATCATGGAATTTATGTGTCATGGCCCTTTATTATGTTTGCCTAGAATTTTTGAGACTGAATGGCATAAATAAATAAAAATATTACCAGTGTAGTGAAGGATGTCTTACTCTAATCCTCATCAGAGAAGTGGATCTGATTACATATCCTAAGAAATTATATATAAGAAATAACATGTATGCTTTTTTCGTGTCAATAATGACATTGATGAAATGGATAGACAAGTCACCTTTTGGACATGATTTGTGGAAATATCAAAAATATATACATATCTTAATCTTATTGTTCTAGTTAAACATAGGGAAAATTTTGGACATCCAGTTGGAAGAGTCCATTGGTTTGATAAACCCACCTTTTAGAATCTTTATAACTTCCTCTTTAACCATTTGTGTGACTTAAGGCTTTATTGGACAAATATTTTGTTTAATTGTATTTGTGTCATTATTGTAATTAGCTTATGGATAACTACTTTAGGAATGATCCCAACCATATTAGTGTTAGAGAATTTGAAATATTTTGAGAGTTTGGTGATTAGTTTCTTGAGGCCTTCTACTTCCTATGTGGAGATTTAATACAAGAGCTTGAGAATTTTGGGACTATTTTCAATCCGAATTTTAAATCAAACTATTTCCTAAATAAGAGAGGAACTTCCCTCCTTAAAAATATCAAGGGATAATGGAAGATCATGATCTTAACCCTCTTTATTTAAAATGTTATTCTCATCATTAGAAGATAATTAATCCTATATATGGTAATAATAATCATTGTATTCATCCCTAAGGTCTTATGTGGGATAAAAAGTGAGTTAAAAAGACCTCTTGTTGTAGAAATATGGGAGGTCATCATAATCTTATAATAACTAAATAATAGCCTCATCATTCTCAGATAAGTCAAGGACTAATATACTATGATATTTTATAGCATGAGAAATGAGTTGATCACCAAAATTATGACATATAAGAGATTTTATCCTAACTAAGATTATATAATCATGTTATGGTACATTAGGATGATGGTTGAATCATGAATATGAATTAACCATAGATTCAACAAGTTTTTTACTTCCCTAGGGATTGCCTATATTGAAATAAAACTAAAATATTTATAAATTTCATGCACAACAATTTTATATAGTTTAAGATTGTCAATTTTAGTTTGATAGACCTCAGAGCCCTGGTTTCAAACCAATTATGAGTCAACTTGGATCCATAATTTTTAAACACCCAAACATTTTTCAATGAGAATGTTAAGTAATAGCTATTCATATTTTGTCTTATTATTTGTGAATTCAAATTATATCTTGAAACTAAATGGCATGATTCATCCCTTGGGAGAATTTAGATTAACTCTTGGCCCTACACCTAGACAACAATTTGCCCCATCATAATAGAGGACCTAATGATCACATTTGTGATAATGAGTGCCACTTAGAAATATTTATTGATCCTATAATGTCTCAACAATATGAATATTAAATCAATACATTAACCCATCTTGAGGTTTTTAATCTTAAGAATCAAAAGGGTAAGAAGACCTTGCCTATTGTGGGGTGAATTGAAGAGTCTACAGAAACTCTAAAGGCAAACTCTTGTGATCTAAAATAATAAAAACAAGAAATTATGGGAACTTAAAAGGATTAATTCTAAGATCCTGATTGACATAGGTAAGCACTTCTGGGAACTCAAAAGGCTTTTTTGTGCTTTTTCTTTAGTGTGGGATGTATGTTGTCATAATTATGATGAATTTTTAGTGTGGGAAGTATACCAACATGGTTATGATCTTGTTTTAGGATGGAGGTTTTAGGAATGTAATCATGTATTTGGAAGTATTAATGATAAGACATGGGTAATTTTGTTAATCTTATTGTTAGATGTGGGTGTTTAACCCAAAATATATTTATTAGGGACTATGATTAAATGGGACATAGAATAGTCTAGGGCATAAGAGACATAAACTATCTCTATAATAGGCCAATTAAATACTAAAATTAGATATAAAATATTTTGAATTGATTAGCATGATATATCCTATGAATAAGAAGTAAAATTATGCTATATATAGAAATGACAAAGAAATAATGTACTTAATTGGTTTTGATGCTCACATAAGTTTAAATTTAGAGTAGGTAGGAAGCAAACTAGAAGAGGGTTTTTGAATAGTCACCAAATTATGGATTAAGTGCCTCTAGATCCATAAACACTAGCATCTGACAGGAACAATTACATCACACTACTATCGAAACTAAATTCAAGTATACTATATAGAATACTTTATAAAAAAGCATGAAACCACCTATATTATCTTGGATTTGAATTTTACTTCACTTTAGTAGATTTAGATCTAGATTATGGACTATCATTCTTCATGAAATTACAAAACCCTAGTTATTTATCTTTATAGTGACATTGGAAAAAATGGGTTAGTGGGCACATTGTGTTGAGATAACCTGAAAGACTTTATTAATTAATGAATTCCCACTTATTCAGTACTCCAAAGTGGGCTTGAGACTGATGTAGTTCTCACTTATGGGTTAGCTTATGTGTGAATCACATAATATTTGGAAAGTGAGTACAAGAGTGATCTAGCTCTTAACTTAAAATATTGGGATCTTAGGTTATTACTTAAGTACTTTATACCTATTGGTTGAATATTTTGTCGATCAGCATACTGATAAACAAAATAGGTTTGATCAGCCAAAGTAGGAAGATTAGTCATCCAAATGTATAGGTTCACCACATTAGAAGGGGACTGGTCTCTCCTCTCATCAAGGGAAGGTTACCTATATATATATATATATATATGTATATATAAAAAATAATACTCAGAGGTAGGACAAACCATCCATCTCTCTTTTTTTAGAGATGATGCGTGCAGATCAAAGGAAAAACTCAAGGGAAATGATAGACAATACTCCTCTTCTTTTAGAAGTACTATTCAACAAACCACAAGAATACTCCTGGTAGTAACAACAAAATGTAGCAAAGGATGTAATAACCAGCAAATCGAGATGCAGCACAAAGTCTTCACCTGGATTGCTCAAGAGTAAGATACGAAGGACAATGAGGGCACAAAGTCACCCCAAGGTCCTTTACACAGAAATGAAATGAAAACACACTAAAGCCAATTATGGGGGCACAAAGTCTCTCCACAATTGACTCTTTAGGACACCTTCTTGACTTTTGTCACTAATTCTACTTGTTGAATTAAAGGAACAAAAGATATATTGAAGAAAAAGGCATAAGAGCAGTTTCCTCAACAACAAAGTTATTACATCACAAAGTCTTAAAAACCATTTGCTTTCTTATTCCAATAACAAAATATGATCAACAATCTGAGCTCGAAGTCTCAGTAATGCCTTACAATTTGGGTACAGTTTCATTCTAATTGTCAAAAAGGAGATCCCTATTATAATAGAAGAGAGTTCCTTATATATCCTCCTCAAGAAGGACTTAGGAACAATAATACATCATGTTGCATTGGAATCTATTAAGAAGACAAGCCAAAACTTAGGGGCATTTTACCCATTTGATTTTATCAATGCAGGGAAACAAGTCACGCTTATTGAAAGTTTACAACTTTCAATGTCCACCTGGCGATCTAATCTTATCTTCATCATTCCTCCTTTTTTGGTTAATTGAATCGAGTCTTAGATTTAGTTTACGATTTTGTTCCTTCCACGCTTTCTACTGGTTTTGGCCATGAAATCTATGAATGTATTCTAGTCTGTATGTTCAAAGAATCAATGGCTAGTTCACTGTGTTGAATTTGATGTTTTTGGGTGTGTCATTCCTTTGTCTGCTTTCAGCTTCAGTAACTGTCTCCGAATTGGCAGCTGAGAGTCCCCTACAAGGGCACTTGCCCTTCAGGGTCCTTCGAGAAGCTCTTTGAACTTTGGCGATGAACCATGTGTTGAACCATTATATTGAACCAAGGCTTTGAACCTCTTGTTGAACTTGCCTTTAAACCATGTGTTTGAACTAACCGTTGAACCAAGTTTTAGTTCAACGGTTCAAACAAAGCCTTGGACTGATTGATGAATTGTTTGATTGAACAAAAGGATGAACCAAAGCATTTAACTACTTGGTTGAATCGAGACATTGAACCATTTGACGTTGAACCAATGAACCAAACATTGAACTTGCTACTTGAACCTGCCTTTGAACATTTTTGTTTGAACCAAGGCATTGAACCAATCCCAAAAATGACCAAGTGTTAGAAGATTTTGATTGAACCCACCTATAGAGTCTATAGATTTAAGCCTAAAAAATGAGGAATTTGAATGCCCAAGACAAATTTTGAAAAGGGAAGAGACAATTTTGGTTTGTAAGACCAAAATAGTTCAAATGTTGTCCCAAAAATGAGTGATAGTTTTGGGGGACAACAATACCTACATGTTTTTTATCATTATGAATAATATGAAATTAGGATAAAATAAGAATTTTTTAGTTGATTTAGTGCTTGATTAAATGCTTTGATAATTTACATTAGGTATTTCATAGGTTTATCTTACGTGTAGAATGAATGAGTGATTATGAATAAATACCACTCCTATCAAGAAATATATAAAATAAAAGAGCTTAGTTTAACCATTAATATATGTTTCATTTGTAAATTAAATGAATTTGGGGTATTGAACACCTGCATTAGCATAGGACACTAGCTTTGATATAAGGGTCTATGAATAATGCTTGTGTCATGGTAGTTATAAAATAAGTACATGATATAAAATTTTAGAGATATAAGATAAGATTATTTTTAATTATTATGGGAAATATAAAAGGTATCATTCATCAATATAAGACTGGTCAGACGAAGAGATATGCCAAGTGTCACAAGATACAATAGATGCAAGACTTCTAAAAGTGGGAAATGTTTAAAACTAAGAGGAATAACCAAGGTCATATTTTTTCAAGTATAAAAGAATAGGGTGATATAAAATATATAAATATAATATACATTCCAACCCTTTAATATTGTAATTAACATGCTCATTTAAAGGAGAATAAATGCCTACATGGGTGTGTATATCAAACATTACCTTTACTTGTGTCCAACTTGTGTATTTTTTTGGTGACTGACCTTTATCCAAGAACATCTAACATTATATAATCAATGTATATAACCTAAAATTGAGAAAAGTTAAAATGATTGAAATTGAAAGAGTAAGGTTTGGGAGTACACCTATGTATCGTAACTATTTTGCCTATTAAGAACATGATTTGAAATATGTATCATCATGAATCACTAAAACTAAGATTAGGACAAACATATAAATATAAAAAGTGCATATGTCTAAAGAGATAAAGAGATATTGAAAGCCACATGATCCCAACCTTAGAGAAAATGTGAGCTGCCACCTATAAGTTGAGAATATCTCAACCATGCAACCCAAACATACTCATAACATGGTGATCATGAGTGAAAAAAGTCAACTCATACTATCAAACTTGAGAGGTCAGATTATACAATCAAGTATAGCCTAAAAACATGGAAAGATTAAGTGATTTAATTGTTTAATATGGTGGGTAGTGATAGTGCCTGAGAGTGTTTTGAAATGTGAAACTAATTTACATTTTTAAATATTAGGCATATATTACATATTATATGCACCTTATATATGTCTCATGCTGAAAGTGTGCATAATAATTATAATAATGTATATAATTTTACTACAAATGTGTATCTGAATCATATCATTACATGATTTGGAAAATTTCAAAAAAATGGAAAACGTGTAAGTTTGGATAACATACTCCTAAAGCATGACCCACCTATATATGGAGAAATATGAAAATTGAAATAAGAGTTAATGTGGAGGACATGTTTTCAAAACATACCCCGACTAAATTTGGGTTTGTCGTATATTGAATAACCATGGATAATATGCTTCCAAATCATTCCCCCAATTAATCTAAAAATTGTGTGAAATACTGAATAGTTGTGGAGAACATGTTGACAAAGCATGCTCCCACTGAATTTAAAAAATTATTCCAAATGTTAATAATATGCCTCTATGACATTCTCCCATTGATATGGCCCATTGAGGTGAGGCAAAAAAAATAAACCATTAGCTACCTCACCTCAAAATAATAATAAAAGTGAATAATCTATGCATGGAACCATGTAGCATATAAAAGAACATGTCTAGGTAAATGTTGCATTAAAATACATAGAATAATGTGACCACATGAAGGCCTAAGATTCATGATAAATAACAAGGGATTGTCTAGATAATAATAATAATAATATAATCTTAAAATGCAAACAAGCACATATTCAAGATCACTCAAAATAAAATCAACATACAATGGTCCTAAGAGACCACAAACAAGGGACATATTCAAATGCTGCACAATTGAAGGGACATGACTCAGTAAAATGTCCGCAAAAGTAAGGATAACATATTCAAATGTTCATATAAAAAATAATGACATGTTCAAATGTAAAATAAAACATAGGCATGAGGGTCATAAACAAATGATCATATTTAAATTCTCGAACAAACAAAAAAATAGTAAGGCAAGGTGATCAAGGAAGTGTATAGAGGAAAGCATAAACAACTAGCATAACCATACATAGTATCTGATGGATCAAATGTGTTAGCAAAAAACATTAAGTGCATCACATAACAATTACCTTTTGAAATATATAATCATGGATAAAGTCATATCTAAATACATAACAACCCAAAATGTTAATGAAGAGACCATAGAATGGTAGAATATGTGTGTATCTAGATTAATGAAGTATATGTCCATAATTCCCATATCAAATGAGTAAAGGGATGTCCCAACATTAAAAGTAATAATAAATCATGTATCTATGTATACATATATCACACTCAAATAAAAGTGTGACACAGATGTGTATGCATAAGTAACTTATATGCCATCCAACAACATGAAACTAGCACATTTATGCCAAGGATCTAATATAAGATGTAGGTTCCAAAAGTATTTTTGGTTTTTTGCATGTTTTGATTTCTTAGGTATTTTGGGAATATGTGAAGTTTTTCAACCTTAAATTATATCTTTGACAATATTTTCATTGTGATTGAATAAGTTTAAACTATGCATAGCTCATTCCTCCTCAAGTTTTGCATGTGTAGTAGAAGGACTAATGTTATCATTTGGAATATGGATCGCTTTTACTTCCTAAGAAAATTAAATACCTTTATGGTTTTGATCATTTTTTATTTCATTTGGTATAACCTCAAAATTGCTAGTGTAAATGCATATGGATATTCGGTAAGCATAACCCAAACATATGTCTTAATTACTTTAGGACCTCAAGTAATTGGAATTGTTATGTCACCCAAGGAGTCTTCCAAGTGACCTTTCTTTGTAAGTCTTGAAGATAAAAAATAAGTTATTGAAAATGCCTTATAAAAAAGTTATATTTGTTTGTGTAGGATCCATATGGTTATGCCAAAAATCACCCATGAATAAGGTGATTGACAAATCCTATTTGTCAGGATGTTGTTTAATTTGTTTACTCTAAATCTCATGGTGTGTAGTGTGCACCTATTGTATTTCTAAACTATTGTTTGAATTATCATGAAAATAATTGCTAAATATTTTTGTTTTTGTTGATCACCTAATCGTGAACCTGATTCCATTGGAGTGTCATCATGTATAATCATTTTATAATCATTGAGATCTTGGATATTATGTTTCAAGGTAAAGCATTTATTCATAATATGCCCTAGTCACCGATGATAATCATAATAAGCATTCACATCATATCCTTTAGGTAGAGGTATATTCATATCGACCTCTTATGATGAGGGATATATATATATATATATATATATATATTGACACTCTATATATATATATATATATATATATATATATTGACACTCTATTAACCATGGAAGTAATGAAGGTAAAGACTTAGGTAAACATGATAATTGTTTCCTTAATGACTTAGAATGTTCTTGTTAGGTTATCATACTAGTGTATCAATGAATGGTGTATTATATATATAAGATATGGGTTGAGCTATATCTTACTCTTTTTTTCCACACACTTTCCCTTTGTACTCATACTCTTAGGATTACAATGTAGGATTATTTATTGGTTAGACCATTGCATAATGTTTGAAGGGATTAAGATCAATTGGACATGCATAAATGAATCCTTGATGACTATATTTTAAGAATATGTATAAAGTAGAGGGAACCATATACATATCATGTATCGAAGGTTATCCCAAGATAATGGTATAGTTCAAATCATTGGGCATAACATAACACAAAGTGGGTAATGTAAAGGGACCCAAGGTAATATTCAATATTACTTATCCCAGTAATCATCATGAAATATTATTAAATCCCCTTATGCTCATATTATATGGTTACAAATATAAAGGTCTGGTGCCAATTAATGAGAGAAAAGATTTATTGTAATTGTTTAGCCTTGAACTACTATCAATAATAACTCATTTAACTATTTTATTACAAACACACACTTAGATGTATAGTGGTGAACTAGTATTTATCATAGTTTGGTATGTTGGATCTTATTTTTCAAATGATATTAATGCTTAGACCATTTTGTTCAATTTAACATGAGGGCCACATGTGGTGACTCTACATTTCATTTCCAAGTTTTCATTTGTAATTTTCTCACAAAAATAACCTTATAAGGTGGTGACTTCTTTAACAAGGCAAAACTTGAAATAGCATCATCATATGTCTTTTAAATTGATGGTATATGCTCATTTTGGATATATTGATTATGAAAAGGAAGTTTTATTTCAAAAGGTAAATCTCGATAATTGGTAATATTTGAAGACACATATTTACAACCAAAGGTAATAATGTTTGCATTGTGTATTAGATTTTACATAATATCTTTTAAATCAACCAATGTTATATTACTTCATACTTGGGTATCATGTAATACCTCATAAATGATATATATATATATATATATATATATATATATATATATATATATATATATATATATATATATATATATATATATATATATATATATAATGGAGTGATTTAGAAGCTTGAATATGGAATTTAAGGTTATCTTCTACCCAATTTATCAATAAGGCCATCTCCTATGACATTAGGCTTAGAAGGGACTTGCTCTAATGTATTATAAAATTAATTTGGAAGAGAGATTAAGTGTTGTTTACACTTTAAAACCCATTAATGATATTTACTAATTTTCAAAAAATATTTGATAAGGGAGTTAATGTGGAACACCATAACAAATATCAAAAATTGGAATCAAATATGGGTGACAGATGCATCCATCCTGAAAATATTTTATAATAATCTAGGATAAGCAACAATTTTTTTTATAAAACACTAATTGTCCTAGGGTTTAGAGTTCATTGATCAGGTGCTCTAAATGGTTAACCCTAAAACTCTAGATTAGGAAATATAAGGTTAAAGGGGATATATATAGTCTAAGACACAAGGGTGATAAACTATCTCTTGAGAAGAAAAATTTAATTCTAAACATAGATATAACATATTCTGTATACATTAATATGAGATAAGCTAAAACTAGGAAATACAATTATGGCATATATATAAACAACAAAGAAATAATATACGTATTTGGTTTTGATGTTGATGCGTTTTTAGATCTAGAATAAGTAGGAAGTAGACTAGAAGAGGGTTTTGAAATAGCAACCAAATTAATATTAAGTTCCTCTAGAGCCACAAACACTAGCATTAGACTCAAGTGGTTACATCTTAACTAATATTTGAATTGAACATAGTGTCCTATATGATATACCTAATGGAAGAGGATGTAACCACCCAGATGCTTATGAATTTGTCTTCACATTTATTCTTTTGCATTTAGATCTAGGTCACAGACTATTATTCCTCATGAAATTACAAAACCCTAGTTCTTCATCTTCATAGTGACTAATGGAAAAATGGGTTAGTAGTCACATGGTATCGAGAAAATAAAAAAGAGCCCTATATAAATTATCATTTCATAGATAACCAATACTATGAAGAGGGCCTCATATTGATTGAGTTCTTCCCTATGTCTTGGCTTGAGTGTGAATCATGAAATATGTGAAAATCAAGTAAAATAGGGACCAAATTTTTAAAGTGGAAAATCATGATATTAGGTTGATCCTTTCATACATCAAACCTATGTATACATCATCCCTATAACTAATATGAAAATAGGATGAAATATTCAAGATTTGTTTTATTGGCTTCTTGATTGAATGATTTGATAAATTTCCTTAAGTCTTTCTTAGGTTTATGGAAGCTAAAGAATGAATGAGGAGTGATTATGAATATAAAACATTCCTAGTATGAAATATATCACATCAAGTAACTTAGGCCAACCATTAGGATATGTCTCATTTTAAAATTATATTACTTTAGGGAACTGGACACCTACGTCATGATAGGACATTATTTTCAATGTAGGGGTTTAGGATTTATTGACACTTGTGTTTATACAGTTATAAAATAGTTATAGGCTCTTTATTTATAAGGGGTATAATATAAGTATATTTGAATCATTATGGGAAAGATATAAGGTTAGGGTCATCAACATAAGACTAGTTAGGCCAAGTTATAGATCAAGGGTGATAAAATAGAGAAGATGTGAGGCTTATAAAAGTGATAAAGGTTCAAAACTAAGAGGAATAACCAAGGTATAATTTTTCCAAGTGAATAATATTGAGGTGCTATATAATCTATAAATATCATCTATAATGGGAAGGCTCATAATAACTCAGTGAGTGGCTCCTTATGGGTCCCTCTTGACAATTGGGAAATAAGGCCTCTCCTCAAGAATGTGTGGATAAGCATGAGATCCAATTTTAATATCTATGGTACATATTACTAAGGTATGAATTTTATACTTAAGTATTAAAATATATTTTAGAGAACAAATGGTTTGATGAAATGTTGGGGAAATGAGAATATGATGTAAATTAAAACTAGGTCAAGCCTAAGTAGAATGACAAACATCTTAAGATGAATAAAAACTAATAGATCAGTATCTATGGAAAAATGATCTGGACCTATCATAATGTGATCTAGCAGCATGATCTAAAGAGGATAAAAATTAATTATAAGAGTAGTATACAAAATATAAATTGATCTTGTGTGATTAAACATTGGGTGATTATGATGGTAATTGTAGGAAATATTGTTATGAATGGTGACATCTTCATTATCTAACATCTCTATCATTAAAGTATCAATTGGAATATCTAAATCTTCTTTGGGTACCTATTTATGATACTTAGAGAAGTTATAAGTTTATAAACCTCATGGGTCTAATGGGAGGATGCTTGGCATGTCCTTTTCTAAGAGACTGATGATCTTAGCTATAGACAGTATGGGCACTAACAAACTACTAACAATATTTTAACTAGTTGCCTTTTCATCTATCATTACATCCTTATTTTATGGATTATCTTATATCAAATCTTGAGGGATTTCATCCCCTTTATTTGAGATAACCACTTAAGGATTTATAGGTTTAGTAATTTTGACTAACTACAAAGGTTTTTTGACATAATTAGTATGTAAATGGTAATCAATGTGTATCTCATGTTCCTTAACCATGGTCTCTTGTAGCATATAAAAAGTTTTAAAATCCCCATGGGTTAAAAAATCCTTCCCTAGGTGTAAGAATTAGATTTACTCAAACAAGGTTGAAGGAATGGCTTTCATCATGTGTATTCAAGGTCTTCCTCAGATCATGTTATAGGTGATATCTTTTTTTATGATATATAATTCGATTAGCACCATCTTAGGACCTAGAGTGACTCAGAACAAATGGTTGCTATGGAATTATATATGAGGCTATCTATCCTCACAAGGTATTATGAGTTGTGGAACAATTGATTTGCCCATGACCAAGATTTTGTAGGAAGGAAAACGGGATAATACTATGTTAATAAAATAAATAGCTAATGTCTTGAGAGTCCTAACTAGGTGGAAATATACCTATATCAAAGAAGTTGATCTAATCCTATGGTGGGGGAGTAATGTTAGACATTTTCCCCAGACATAGGTCATTAAGTAAGGCCAATTTATGATCATGTGATTTATTGATTAAATCAACAAATGAAATGTGGGAGAACATCTTAGTAATATTTGAGATCAAATCATAATTCACCATGGGTTTAGAGATAAACTTAGTTTATATAATGTTTGAGGGATGAGGACTCATATGTTTATACTATCTATTTCAAGTAATGGTATTCATATTTTCTTAAAATTATAAATATAAAACTCCTATCATTATGTCAGTTCTTTAGAATCCTAACTAAGGAATGATATCAATATTGATAGTTACAGAGGTGGAAGATTTGGAATCCTACGTGCATGTTTCCATGGTTTGATAGTGTTTTATTTGTGGTTATGGGGGCTACCTTACTACTAATTTTTTATAAGACATTTTTGATGGTTAGGAAAGGGGTTTTCATAGATCTAGATATTCTAATTATGAGGGGTGATATGACCATTTTTAAGTGCATGGGGATTTTTTCCATCATTCCCTAGGAACATGTGTACAAATATTTTCTTTTGATATTCAAGGATCATTTGGATGAATTTATTCTACTACAAATTATTTTGAGTATCATGAGCAATAACCCAATGTAAGAGATAATAGACATTAGGATCATAATACTTAGGCCCCATGTTTTGTCCTCATTAACCCAAACCCTTGTTAACTATTCATTTGGTAATAAGTTTGGTTATGGAACTGGGGGAATTGCTCAACAAGCTAATACTAGTTTTGATTTTTGTTTTGGTGATATATTTTGTGTTCTAGTATCCAATTTAAATCAAATGAATGTACTACAGGTAGGGGATTTTGATTCCTAGAACCTGTATTATTATTGATATTAGTGTTGGTCATAGGTTGATACTAATTGTTGTTAACTTGGTTTTTATTTTTAATATGGTAAATAATGTTGTTCATGATATTATTCATATTTAAATAAAGGATCATGGGACATAAGTTATTGGTATTATTTGTCCTTACATTTTTAAATATCTCATTATTTTGGTTTGGGGTGATGATACATCTTTTAGTCTCGTTAGTTTAGTGACTATTATCAATGACTAACTAGTCAATCCATAAGGCACTCTCAAGAGCTTCTTTTTATGATTGAAAAGGAAATTTTTGGACATCTTACCTCATCTCCTTATTAAGGGAGAGGAGGAAGAGGACACATAATTCCCATTGATCAATGTGAGGAACACTAAAAAATTAATATAGAACTTACTGCCATATCATGATTAAATGGGTAGTCAATTTAATATTTTATTTTTTGATATGAATGAATTATCAAATGTAAGTCTTGGTGAGCTTGTTGATGTTAAATGCTTTAGTAAATTCAACCATTAATTATTTGAAGGAATGAATTGACACCTCTAGGAGGTGGTAATACCAATCAAGGTATATTCCTTCTAGGGTTTTAGGTAAAAGTTTTGAAACAACCCTCTCATAATGTAGGAGTTCCCTGATAGTCATAATGTAAGCCTTGACATATGTGTTGGGATAACCTTACCCTTTGAACTCGAGAAGGTCTTATAGGGGATGTGGGAGAAAAACCCCTTGTATGTTGAGATAAAGAGGCTCCTTAATGTAGACAACATAGGTATCCATGTTGTTAATGTCAATTGTTTAAATATTGGGATATGATTGGAAAGGTGGGATCACATAGGGATTATTTGGATAACCACTATAAGGAAATAATAAGCTTAATAGGGTCAAGTATATTAAACCAAAATAATTTTATTTGATTGAGTAGATTTGGAATACATACAGAAGTAGGGGGAGTATTGTTAGACGTAAGAGGATTGATGGTTTATTAAGAAGTGGTATACGTAGTCTACACATGGTTTGGGGATATGTATGATTTGGTATAAACCATATATGGAGGTAGTGTATACGGGAGGCACATAAATTAGAGTGGTAAATAATGGTGGATTATTGGTCACCACATTATTTTGAAAAGGAAAAGCCTAAGTGTATATGATTATCATTGAAGTTTTGATAGGAGATTCATCATATGGAGGGACATTAAAAGCATCAAAGTTGGGGACCCAATGAATAAATACATCCTCATGGGGATCATTAGAGGCATAACTTGGTGGGGAAATATGCTCTTTTTATGGTGGAAACATGTGAGTTTGTTATTGCAGTGGTTGGTGAGATGCTTTGGATGGGAAAAGAGGAACAATGAGCTTGTGTAAGATAGATTAGGCCTATCCCTTGACTCAAATATCATTGATTATTTTCTAGGTCATGAATGTGATCTACTAGAGTCTTTATGAGTTCATTCAGGTTAGTAATAGTGTTAGATCTAGGATTCTCTTGTATATGAGGAGTATGAATGAGAGGGTGGTTAGTGTGAAGATGTTGGTTTAGAGTGAGAGTATCAAGTGTAGTGGATATATTTTGTGTCAATGGTTTGGAGGTATCTTGGCTCTTGTTAGGCAGATGCATATCCATTTGCATGTGATTAACTTGTCCTTCAAGTGGTATATCCTTCCACAATAATGATCACATTTAGAATTACTTTACCCATATCAACTTTTTAGGCTAATGGATGGTCTAGTAGCTATGTGAGGAGTGAAATTACCTCGTCTAGTTAGAGTCATATCATTAGATTCAATATGATTGATAGTAGGTTTAGACACATCTTGTACCTCATAAATAGAGACCCCACTCCTTATTTCGGTGTTAGGATGAGAATAATTATATAAGTGGTAATCTACATTAGTGTCTAAGGTATGATAATTAAAACCCATAAACAAAGGTTCACTAGAGTTGAGTTGGCTTCTTATATAGCATTCCATGCCAATACATTCATTTATGTCTTATCTAGACATATTCTAGGGGTATGTGAATACCCATATAATAAATGGAAGGAGGGGGGAAATGGAGAAAGGGGAAATAAGAATAAAAATAAAGGGGAATGTAAAATATAAAAATCATTCACATCATGTTTACTAATCTATGTGCATATGAATTATCACATGATAAACTATGTAATTGACTCAGCGAGGTCAACCTGAGGTAGCCAACATAATGGATGGGTTATCGGTTAGGATGATTGTTAGGTGGGATGGGATTATGAATGGGTGGTGTCAAAGGAATAAATTTTATTGAAATAAAATACCTATATCACATCATGTTTCTCATTGAGAGTGATTTAATATGCACATATAAAGCTCAAGGCCCCTTAATCTCTGAGATTATGAGGAGGTGAATATCCTAATCAATACTAAGACTGATCAAATGAGAGTGGATAGGTTAAATAACTCATATAATGATATTTAATATATCATTTTAATTGCACCTAGTAATTTTTATCCATAAATGTGAATTATATATGATGAGGCTAGACCCAAGGAGACTAAAAAAGAGTGGAGGTGAGGATCTAGACTTGATTCATGTTTTATTTTTTATCTTAATTTTAGGGGAGGATAATGATATATAGATTAAAAATTTTCTATTGTTCCTCTAAAGACTTATAAAAATAAAGAATGAGGTGGGGGATTGGTGTGGATAATAAAAACTATCTCCTAAGATTGATGTTGATATCATAAATAATTTTGGTTCTTGGATCTGGGGATATAACTCTTAGAAAGAGGTCTGCTTTATGAAGGTATAGAGTCTATGAGAATGTCATCTAATAAAGACAACGTAAGGTCTAGGTGTATGATATTGTTTGTGTGATTGAGTGTCTAAATTTACTTGATGTGTTTTTAGATGTAAGGTTTCAATTATAAGGCTTGCATGGTCAAACAAGGTTTTGGCAATGTTTGACTTGAAAATGAAAAGTAGTTATTTGTTAAAATTAAGTGACTTGAAATTAAATAAAGATAAGAAATCAAAAATTGAACAAATAAAACACTTTTTTGTCTTTTCTTATTTATTTTCAATGCCTTTAAGGTAAGCGAGATATCTACTCTAACTAAAAAGATCTTGATTTTTTTTTTGTTTTTTCTATATGCAATCTAGATGAATTTATATATGTGTGAATTTTTGGGGATTTATGAATAAATTATTAATGTACCTATGGGAAAAATAAATAATCTATTAACATGCAAATGATTTAATAAGAGGTTCATATTCTAAACAACAAAATACTATGAAGCTCCTAACACTTCTCTTGTTCATATACAAGCTAAAACAAACTTTTAATATATTCTCATATTAGATTCACAATAGTAGATATGATTTTTTTTTTTTTGATTAAAATTATTATATAAATTATAATTTTATACTATATTTAGGTAAAAAAATGTTCTTAGTTTGTTTGAAGTAGAGGAAATCAAAATTGAAACAAGAACTTTTTTCTACTTACGTTGATCTAGGGTTTTCTAGGTACTAGTGTGTGTGAGAGAGAATGAAACGAATTACATTTAAAACATAGAATTGGTTATTGGAATGGCTGAAAGTATGTGTGTTATATTCTAATATTCATATATGGTTTGAATGCAGGATTATATAATATGAATGAATCTAATAAATTCAAGCAAATAAAGAGACTAGCTACTTTTTTTGTTACGAAGACTAGAAAATTAAATGATAATTTTCCAATCAAATTTACTTTTTATGGAAAATAATTTTAATATATTTTAAGAATAGTTTAGTCAATGTAATCTATATAAGCAAAATAGATTGAACTCAAAATAGCCTCCAACTTGACCAAGGCATAGATCAATTGAAAGCATGTAATATATATTTTTCCCATCCTCAATAAGTTAGTTCCTTCATCTAGGAAAATATTTCAAGAACCCTCTAACAAGGAATATGAACCAATGGTTGTCACAAGAAGGAAAATAAAAAATGAGACATAATCCCAAGTAAAGAGTAGTTCATCTTTGGTTGATTGAGTGTATTGTTTACAAAGATTAGGTTACATAATCAGTGACACTTGCTTAAATGCAATGGTGTAGTAAATCAATAAAATAATAGAGGTATAGCTTTAAAAAATTGGTAGAAATATATGGATATGAAAAGAATAAAAAATTGAGGCTCTAATGAAATTTTAATATCCAAAATTAAGCTAGAATTAGTTTAATTTTAGAAGAGCAATAGAGGTTGCATGAAAAATTATAATTGAGTTAAACTAGGAGAAGAACATAGGAGAGATTGAAAATTACTGAAAATAGAAAAGGGAGTGAGTTGGGATAGCAAATAAGTCAACTCAACGTAAAATAATTATGAAAATCAAAATCAACATGAAAAATTGCATGAAAATTTGAGTTATGGGAGATAATGTTTGAAAATGAGGAGAAGATGACAAAGTGACCCACTTAAGCATGGGTGGTTACAAAACCACAATTTCTTGTAAGGGAATTATTGATTTATGTTAAAAAACCTATGATATATTGGAAACAACCACCTGATGAGGTGTTTATTATGAGGGAAAATACCACATTTAACTAATACTAGACCTGCGAGAAACTTCTCCACGTAATCGATCATTAAACACATTCTCTAAAACTATATGACATATCTATAAATTTCCTTGGTTCAAAATCCTCAAACAAACTTTCTCTTAGAGCAATATTGAACTTGGTCTCGTAGATGGGTTAATAACACATCAAATGAAAAAATGTATACTTACACATTTAAATATGGAGATAAAAAAATATAATGGTGCTCGATACACTGGCATACATATCTCTACTATAGAGTTTCCTCCAAGGCAAAAAGGTACCCACATCATTGTTTCACTTTATTGACTACACACCCTTCTATATTTTCCACCATGTTACCAAGAATAAGCACTTCACTATGAGCCATTATTTGTTCTTGTAATGTCACCACACCAACTCACAACATAGGTTAGATGCATAGTGATGAGATTTATTAATCCTCAAACGTTGTTGTGGATGATCAACCAAGATGGAATGCAAGGCTCAATTTTCTTGTTGAATGCTTATTAGGGTAAGAAAATGGACAACTTGTACAAATAAAACATAATTAAATGTTATTTATCTTTTAAACCTTGAAATATTCTTGAGAGTCATGAGTTATGGAGATTAACATTTTCTAATACATTATTTTGGGTTTTACCAGGCCATAAATGGTTTAGTTTAAATTTTTTTATCTTGACATCTAAACAAAATTAGCAACCACTTATCTAAAAAGATAATATTTATGAAAATATGAAAACTAGAAAGATGGAAGAATTATATTAAAATAAAAAAGTAGTTCAACATTCCCTAATAGAGTAGGCACTGACCATATTTTAAATTTTGACATGCCTGGTTATGTTGAAATCTGAGGCCTACTTTAGATGACTAAACTATGCTATTATTGAGGGTTAAATAATTTACATACCAATAATAATTTATGTGTCGATGGTATAGATTCCTTTTAAACACTATATCATTATAAAATATCTTCTAATAATCATATCCATTAATTGTCGATCAATGTTGTGAATCAATATGTTAGAATAGGCTAGTAGATGATCTTCTAGTAGAGTAAGCACATAAGCAATCTACAATAATGATGACCTTGTCTATATTCAAAAATGAATAAGAAGATGTACAATAATTGCCTTCTATATTAAATGCCTTACTTTCCAATTATCTACTTTGACTACTTTGCTCTGGTTAAGCTATTACAGTAGTATGGTGAAGAGGAATACAAAGAAGTAGTAGGGAGAGTTAACTCACTATTAAACTCTCAATATAACTGAGTGTAACTAACTATGAAATGCATATGAGAACTCATAGTGTTACTTAGTATAACTCTAGATCGAACTCTAGGTAGAACTCACCCTCTTGTCCACTCAACCTCTTATCACACCTAAATAAGCTAAAGCTACAAGTTTAGCATTTATCCATTTGATAAATAAATAAATAAATTAATATCCTACACCAAAACCTCCCTTAGGTGTAGCTTATATGGGTGGAAAAGAAAATATGGGTCCCAAAAACAAAGCCTGATGAGATACCCATGTACAATGCAACTTTCAAAAATTGAGTAAAAAGAGAAAAACCTAGTGGGAAAAAACTCCTCCCCCCCCCCCCCGGCTCACAAAAAAGAGAAATAAATAAAAGAAGGGAATAGAAAGCCCACTCCAACCCCCCAATAAGCATAGCTTAGGTGGGTTTAAAAATTGGGTCATGGTAACAAGGCCTAATGAGGTACCCAAGTACATAGTGATGATCCTAATATCCTAGAAAATATGAAGGATGTGTGCCTCCACAAAGAAGAGAGAGAATGTATGCATAAAATGTCACATGGTTAATGCTATAGTATGTCCCTCTACAATAAATGCAATTTATTCCTTTCTTAAACTATGTTAGAATAGGCAAGTAGGTGATCTTCTGCTAGAGTGAACACATAAGTAAGTCTATAATAATGATAACCTTGTATTCAGAAACAACATGCAAGAAGATGTGCAATAATTGCCTTTCTATTAAACTACCTTGCTTTACAAATATTTGTTATGCACTCCTCTTGGGTTTCTCTAGTTAAGTTCAATAACATGGTGAAGAGGAATATAAATAAGGAGTAAGTGGAGGTAACTCACGTAACAATTCATGGTGGAACTGAGTGTAACTCACTATAGAACTCATAAAAGAACTGAGATCAGTGCTCAATACAACTCTTGATGGAACTCACTCTCCCACCAACATAACCTCTTATCAAACCTAAGTAAGCTAAATTTATAAGTATACAAATTATCCTTTTAATAAATAGATAGAATAATTAATATCCTACACTAACACCCCCCCTTAAGCATAGTTTAGGTGGGTGGAAAATAAAATATGGGTCCTAGCAATAAATCCTGATGAGGTACCCACATACAATGAAACTCTCAATAAGTAGATTAAAAGGAGAAAACCCAATGAAAAAAAAGTCCCACCCCCCAAAAGATAGACAATGAATAGAAGTAAGGACTATAAATACCACTCCAACACCGCCCTTAACCATAGCCTAGGTGTACTATAAAATTGGGTCTTGATAATGAGGACTGATTAGGTACCCAACTACATAGCAATGATCCCAGTATCCTACAAAATATGAAGGATGAATGCATCCACAAAGAAAAGAGAGAATGTATGTGTAGAATGTCACATGGTAAATACTATCATAGGTCCCTCTACAAAAAATGTAGTCTCTTCCTTTAAGAATAAAGAAACCACAAGCAATCAAACTAATGAATTCCCACTAAAGTGGAGTGTAGAGAGGAATCATGATGTAGATCTCTAAAATATGCTGAAATGTCTCTTTGTTGGTGCTTCAATGTGCAAAATTCTGATCATATATCACAAGATTAACTATAAAAGATGGCATTGAAGAAGCATATAATGAAGGAGAGAGAATAGGAAAAGATGAAGATATACATGGAACATTCATTGAAAGAATGTACATGGTAATAGGAGAGAAAATCTTAAAAACTATCAAAACTATAGATTGGTCTACCGATGAAGCACTCAAATCTATTAGAGTTTCTCACACAAACAACTAATGAAAAATCATGCAAATGTTAATATAGAAAATATGTATATTCCTTTTAATAATTTTAAGAGAGTAGTAAATAGAAATCAAATAGGTAACCTAATTCTCATTACTAGAACCTAACGCTCTGATACCATGTCAAATTAGGCCAGTAGATGATCTTTGGGTAGAGTGAGCACACAAGAATTATACAATAATGATGACCTTGTCCATATTCAAAAATAAATAAGAAGATGTACAACAATTTCCTTATGTATTAAATGCCATACTTACCAACTATCTGCTCTGCATTGCTTTGCTCTAGTTAAGTTAATACAATAGTATGGTGAAGAGGAATATAAAGAAGTGATAGGGAGAGTTAACTCACTATTGAAATCTTGGTGGAATTGAATGTACCTCACTATGGAACTCATATGAAAACTCATAGTGTTACTCAATAGAACTCCAAACGGAACTCTAGGTGGAACTCACCCTCTCTCACACTTAACCTCTTATCACACCTAAGTAAGCTAAAACTCCAAGTGTAGGAGCTATCCATTTAATAAGTAAATGGAATAAGTAATATCCTACACCAACACAATATTCCATAAACATATTTTGCTTGTTATGATTATTTTAGAGAGTTAGATACTAAAATGTCCAAGGAGTCAAAGAGAATAAAAATGTCCAATAGAACATACCAAAATAGATTCTATTGTCGTAATGCCAAATGTCAACAATTTATTCCATCATGATGGGCTTGTTTCCTTAGAAATGCCATGAAATCATATAGAGTTGATGGTAAAATCATCTTTGAGTTGTTATGGTAATTTTAGAGCCTAATTATAGTATTCTATGAGCATAATAAATTTGTCTATACCTTGTGATGTGAAACATAGCATGGAATACATACATAAGTTATCTATATTTTGACATTGGATTCCTGACTTCTTACAATCCTATATGAGGTAATTTTAATATTAATCCTCTACAGGGTTTAGATTAATAAAATAGGGTGGTCGACTGTGGCAATGGGCACAATCTTGATTCCCTAATTCTAATTGGCACTCTCGATATGCGATTTTCATGGTTAGTCAGTTCTCAACATAATTCAATTTTGAAATAGGTCCATGGGAAATATATCCAACCTCCCCTTTCAAATCCAAATTTATGTTCAAGTGTCCCATCTACTATGAAATTCATGGTAGCTTCTATTATCTTTTCAGAGATTCCAATGGATCTTTAAGGACCCCTATTCAATAAGAAGATAAAAAATGTTTAGCTTTGCTTATTTATGAGACACTTCAACCCTGATAAAGAACACACAAATTGAAGTCCTCATATAAAAATAATTACAAGCATATCAAGTCTTACTTCTTAATAACTAATTTTAGGAACCTTAAGAGATCTCATGCACATACAACTTGGTCTAGATTTTTTAGGCAATGTACATGCTATTGGTTTTGGAGATTTATTGTCTCTATTTTCTATTTTGGAGATGATTTTGGAATTCCCTTTATGTACTGGTTGATGCATTGTATTTTCTATCCCTTAGGTCATTCTTGGCTTTTTGTGGACATTAATATCTAAATTAAATTAAATCAAATTGAGCTGTACATGTGCATCTAACACCGACATGAAAAACTTTTCCTCTAATATTCAACCAATGCTAATTATATGCTTTTATCTACTTAGTAACTAACCTATTATTGGGAAATTTTTTTTAAAGAACCTATTCACCCACGCATTTGGTTGAATATGATGGAATAAATTAAAAATTCTTCTACTCATGTTTTACTCAAATTTAGAATACCACCTTTATATGTTTGTGAAAATGATAAGTAGTCTAATAATTATAAAAGTAGAAAAGGATGCACCTTGTCAATAGGTGGTGAGTGCTAATACAGTTGGCCATAGTTGGGTGATAGTCTTTTTGGCTGGTGATCACCTCATTCATTTAATCAATATCTTGCTTTTTTTTCTTAGAATCATCTAATTTTATTGATATGGTACAATAGTCATCTACAATCCACACATGGCATGAAAGAAGGGTCATGAGCACATTTATGGGCACTCTAAGCCCACCCATACTGGGTATCATAGTAGGGTTCACTGTATCCCAGTCTAACCCTTGGTCTTTTATACATCTAACCTATTATTATTATAAATTTTGTTTTAGAAATAGCTCACCTAATATGGTCATTTGTTGAGTTTTTTTTCATTTAAAAATCATATGATCAAGAGGGGGTGAAATGTGCATTCCTCCATATATATATCCTTCCCTATTGTAATAAGTGAATTCTACAACAAACTAATTTTTATTCAACTTATATTAGAATATTACAAATCACCTCATATATATAGAGGAATTTGAATCATTATAAAATCTTTAAAATAACTTTAAAACTATAAAAACAAAAAAACAAAGCATAACTTTAAATTTTTTAATCTAATCCTATTCTACAAAGCTTTAATGTTAACACACATTTTAAAACAAATACTGTGTAGAAATTAAATCAATTTTTTAACACTCCTATTTAATTTCTACTCAGAGCTGATTCAACATCTGTAATACACAAATTTTATCATAAGCATTCAAAAATACTTGTACATAATGCCTTTGTGAATATATCTATAAGATGGTCTTTAGATCTGCAAAAATCCAAGTGGATTTCTCCATTATTCACCAACTCTCTGATGAAGTGATACCTAGTGTCAATATTCTTGCTTCACTTGTATATAATATGATTCTTTGATAGTGAATTTGCTGATATGTTATCACAAAATACTAGTGTAGAATTCTCTTTCTTATGCAATAGATTTGTCAATAATATCTACATTCAAACTACTTGACTTGTTGTTGATGTTGTTGCAACACACTATGCTTCTACTAATGAACTTATCACTATATGTTGCTTCTTTGATTCCCATGAAACCACACCTGTGCTAAAATGAAAAATATATCCAAAAGTATTCTCCCTATAATTTTTGTTACCTGTAAGATAATTATCAGTATATCTAATCAAATCAAAATCATTAGTTATTTAATATAATACTCCATATTCTATTATTTACAACATATCTCAACATTTTCTTCCTAACATGCCAATGTGAGTCTTTTGGAGACTTCATAAATTTTGAAACTAAACTAACATAATATCTAGCCCTATAGCTTTGAGGTATACCAAAATTTCAATGAGTCTTTTGAACATAGTTAAATCTACATTGGACCCCTTGTCTTCTTTACTATGTTTTGTACTAGTTAAAACTAGAGTTGGTGTAGAATTTCAGTTCACCATATTGAATCTTCTCAACACATTCTTGTCATACTTAGATTGACAAATAAATATACCATTATCTAATTAAACAACTTTGATGCTTAGAAAATATTTCATCAACCCTAAATCTATCATTTCAAATTCTTTTTTCATTGTTGATTTGAACATGTCTACAAAAAAAATTCTAGTAAAGGTTAAGTCATCAACATATAAATATACAATCAAAATCTAATTTTGTTTACTAATTTTTGTATACAATGTAGGCTCACAACTGATTCTATTGAATTCATTTTCTTATCAATTATGAAACAATCTGACTATACCATGATGTTTGTACTTATTTGAGACTAGAAAGAGTTATTTTAATACGTATACCTTGTATTTATGTCTATGCACTACATAACATGGTGGTTGTTCCACATATACTTCCTCTTCTAGAAAAACATTCAAAAAGGTTGATTTAAAATCCATTTGGTAAACCTTCCAATTGGTTTATGTTGCTATGGTTATAACTATTCTGATTATATCAAATCTTGAAATTGGTGTAAATGTCTTATTATAATAAATTCTATGTTGTTGAGCGAAACCTGTTGGTACTAACCTTTTTTTATACTTCTCAAATTCTCCTTTTACATTGAACTTGGTCTTATATACCCATTTAAGCCCTATATTGTCTTTGGCTTTAGATAAATCTATTAGTTCTTATGTTTCATTTCTTTCAATAAAATTCATTTCTTCATTTTTAGCCTTGATCTATTGATCATCCTTAAAAAATTATTTAAGATATATAGGATCATGACATAATAAAGATAAATTTGAATGTAAATCTAAATTCTATTCTCCTTGATCATAAATTTATTTTGCGCTCCTTATTTTGTTACCTTTGTTCCTTAATCTTAATGAGGAAAGTATGTGATCTAACTCATTGCTTCCTTGTGAATTGGGGCTTTCATGTAATGATGTTTCACATGTCATAAAATTCCTTGGTGTTCTTATCTCTATTGAATTAGCTCCTTTTAGATTTCTTATTGGACTCTTCTTGCTTGTGAACTTGGCTATGAACTTGGTTGGCTACCTTGCACACCTTGTTCTACTAAAAAAATTTCTTGTTGAGGTATTATTGATCAAAGTGTAATTGTTCTATCAATAATTCCATCCCAAGCTTCCTCTTATTTGAATTCAACATCTCTATTGGTTATTAACTTCATGGTAATGGGATTGTATAACTTGTAAGTTTTTGATTGCTCACTATAAACAATAAATATACATTTTTCACTAGTATTATCTTAATTTTTTCTTATTTCTTATGGCACATGTGCATGTGCCACACATCAAAAAAATCTTAAGTGAGATACATTGTGCTTCCTACCACTCCATACTTTCGATGAAATTTTTTCCTTAGCACTCTTTGTAGGACATCTATTTAGAATATAAACTATACATGCAACTTCTTCTACCCATTATTCATTGGACAAGTGATTAACCTTCAACATGCTCCTAACAATATCCATGATCATTTTTTTCTTCCTTTTTTACAACACCATTATTCTCTAGTGTCTATCCTATAGTAAATTGCTTCTTAATTCCATGATAACTGTAAAAATATAGAAACTCACATGAAGTGTATTCACCACCTCTATTTGATCTGAGTACCTTCATGTATAGGCCACATTATTTTTCATTTGTTACTTTGAAATCCTTAAATATTTCAAAGGCTTCAGACTTCTGATTAAGAAAATATATCCATATTTTCCTAGTAATGTCATCAATTAATGTTATAAAATATATAATTCCTCCTAATGTTGGATTTTGCATAGGTCAACATATATCAATGTGAATAAGCTCTAATGGTTCCTTTTCTCTGTAAGACATTCCTATTTTAAAACTTTTCACATGTTATTTTCCAAAAATTCAACTCCCACATGAGCTTGATGGATACACAATTGGTGGTAATCCTTTGACCATCTGCTTCTTCTGCAATAAACTCAAACCAAGAAAATGAAGTTATTCATACCTTAGATTCCATAGCCATGTTGGATCTAAATAGGTCACCTTGTAATTTGCCTTGGGCTCTTCTTGGCTTTACTTTTCATCCTTGATTTCAAGTGTAAACATTCAGTTCCTAGTAATCTCAATCTTTGTAATGAACCTATCACTTACAAATATATCTAGTATAGTGCACACATTATCTTTGAATGATACTCTGTAACCTTTCTACATAAGTTAGTTAACACCCATGAGATTTTTCTTCAAACATGAAACAACTTAAACATCTAGAATATATTTTATTTCACCATGTTTATTGAAAATGTTAATTAGAACTTTACCCATCACTGATACTTTATTGTCATTGCCTAGATTGACTTCTGACTTCATATACCTATTCTAATTGTAAACAAATCTCTATTTCCTCTCATATGATTATTGCATCCACTATCTAAAAACAAAAAATCATTAGAACTCTCTTGAACAACATGATATGTAACGAATAATGACTCAAAATTACTTTTAGAGGTGGTTTTTAATTTTTATTTGTTGGTTTTGTTTTATGTTTGGTTTTCTTTGTGTTTGTGTTGTCTCTATTGTCTACATTAGATCACATGGTTGCCACATGTATCCTTTCCTGGCCTTTACACCCATGGCCTTTAGGTTCCAAAGGGGTGTGTATTAATTGATTGTTTATGAAAACCCTTGGATTGGATAGGTTAGAGTGTGTAGAGAAGGGAAATCATGATGATGTTAATGAATCAACCGATGTTGTATAGGGTGATAAGGAAGGTAGAAATTAGAGCAGTGGCTATATATTAAATTAGGTAGAAGTTGAATTGTTTGAACCTCCAAAATGATTGTGTAGTGAAATCTTATGGTAGGAAGAAGCAACAAGGCATTCAAAAGGAGAAAACTTTGTGGTGAGTATGGAGTACTATGGTGAGTAGTAGTATAGGGAAGGACAAATCAGCAAGCTACCTAGCCTTCTAAAAACCTGAACATCACTTTGAATGTTTCCATGGAGACAGACTTGTAGCTAGAATAAACTAGGATTAAAAATTTAGGGATTTTATTTATTTTCATAAATAAAAATGTGCTCCCCTTTATGAATTTTTTTGTAACTGGCTAAACTCTATTTGTGTTAAAAGACTGGGTTTGCATATTAGTTATTGCAGGATGTTGTAGACAAGGGTTTTCATGATTTTGTTTAAAATGTATAATATGAAACATAAGGATATTATTAATCCCTTGTGGAATTTTAGTGAATCTATTTTCAAAGTGGTCCCTTGGAGTCCAGAAATGAATTGTAATGACCTTGTTTTCAAAACTTATCCTAGATGGGTTGATATTGAGGGAGTGCTGATTCAGCTATGAAATTTTCTCTCATAGGCACTAAAACCCATCGGTGAAGTCTTGAAAATTGAGGATAATATAATATCCCTTAAATATATGAACTCTAGGGTTTTAGTTTCTTTATAACCCCAAGAATTTTTCTCAGAAGCTCTCAACTTCAAAATTGAAGGGATATCTCACACTTGTGCTCTTAGAGGTTTGGGTGGTTTAAATTCCTATTTATTTTGTGAAAAGGATGGTCATATGAGGATAAACTATATGTTATTACTTAATAAAATAAATATTCCTAATAGACAACATGAGAAGGATACCACAAAATATGAGATTGTGTTGGATAACTTGCGGGTGCATGAAAATCCTTTGTTCACAAGTGTACCAGTGAAAGACAATGCCTCCACTAATGAGGATATTAACAATCATAGCCCTAAAAATTAATGTAAACATGGATTGGAAGGCCCAATATAGACTATCAGGTACATACTCTATAAATTGAAAGTGATAATTCATTATCTGAATTGGTTGACTGCCTCCTTGATAGTCTAGATGATGCTTTTCTGGAGAAGAAATCCTTTAAGGACCAATCCTTAGAGGAATATATGGTTATCCTTGTTGAGGCACCTATTTCCCCACCTATAAACTTGATAGACAAGAATTTCAGTGATGCTATTTTGATGGCTATCTCTTTGGAAAAAGAGGAATCTAGTCTTCTCATGGGTGAGATGGACATTTCAAATGGAGACTAGTTGGTAAACAAGGCATCTTCCCGGGTGGACAATTGTATGTTTAAAGGGTGAGGTAAAAGAATTAAAATAGACACAATCCATGTCCAAGTTGAATGTACCATGCCCAAGGACAAAAAAATGTTGGATAAGGAGATGCATCATAATGTGTAGGAACTTCCATATAAAAAGAAGGGCAAGGAAAATAAAGTTTAAGATTATTTTTATAGGTTTTACAATGTTGGGGATAAGACCCATGGTCAATTTAATTATCCTCTAATTACTCCCATTAGTTATTTATTCAAATTGTTAACTTGAATGTGAAAGGGTTGGAATCCGCAATAAAAAAACTAGTGGCAAGGTAATTCAAACTCTCAAGAGATAATCTTAATGTTATCTTCTTGCAATAAGTGAAAGATATCGATACTCAGTTATCCCTAATATTGAATTTTATCTAGCCTAATGATTTTCAATTTTATAATAATCATCACATAGGTAAAGTGGGTCCCATATCTTGATTAGCCCTATATGGAAAGATTGCATTGTTGACCATGGTATATCTCCTTGCAATAGAGCAATCTGGGTTATGATAGAATCTCAAAACTAGACCTTTGGATTGTGTAACATATATGCCCTGAATGACTATAGGGTGAGAGTTAATTTGTGTAATTGGTTGTCTATCAATCTAAGAAACATCCCTTGGATATTTGGTGGTGATTTTAATATGGTGGAAGATAGAGAGGACAAAATTGGAGGTGACCATCTTACATGGAAAGGTAATGACCTCTTTATCTAATCTAAATTCAAAATAATTCATATAATTGAAGACCTTATCTTGAAGGGAAATAGCCTTAATAGAGGAATTTGGTATACTTGGTGTAATAATTAGAGTAGTAATAGAAAATAGTAATCAAGGTTGGATATATTTTATTTAAGCACATAGTCATTGGTGGTTGATTCGGTTATGAATGGTAATGTGGTTATTCTGTTATCCTTTACTATGTCTGACCACCACCATATTGAAATGACATTCTCACTAGTCAGAGAGGATAAGAAAGATCCATCTAGTTTTAAAGGGATGTATAAATTTAACATCTCTCATTTGGTAGATAGGGTGTGTTTAGAGGGTCTACAAACTTCCTAAAATATTGGCAAATCTATCTGTAACTCTAGCTCCAAAGTTAACCTTCATAATTATAGTATGAAGACTACAAAGAACTTTGCAAAGACCTATGAATAGATCAAAGATAGAAAGAACATAAATATTACAATGTATATTAAATAGAAGCTAATCTAAGTGGAAGAATTATTGTATCTTGACTCATCTAATGGGGTTCTCTTTTAAGATCTGAACCATTTGAAGCACCAAACTCACTAGATGTAATAGTACATTGTTACCCTAGATTTGATTTAGTTCAATTTGACTTGCCTAAAGCTTAGCGATAGAGGGTCCAAATTTTTCATCAAATTTTTTAAAATTAAGCATCCAAAATTAAAGATTAAAGAAATATAAGTCAATGGACAGACTATGCAGGATGCTGCCAGTATAAAAGGAAACTTTATTGAGTTTTATTCAAATATTTTTTTATTTTGATGGGTCTAGTGAATGTATTAAATAGAATAGAGCCTTATGTGAGGAATTCATTACTAAAAAGGTCTCACAAACTTAGAACTCTTTCATGGAGGTTGTCATCTCATTCGATGAAGTCAAAAATACTAGTGATTTATTAAAAGAGGATAAGGCACTTGGGTTAGATGGATTACCTACAAAATTCTATAAATCTAATAAGTAATGGATTGCCAAAGACTATCTAGATATCTCTAATGAAGCCATTACTTTTAGCACACCTAAACATTAGTATAGGTGTAATCCAGCTTATCCTGAAGGATAGTAACTTGTCAGCTATTAAAAACTAGTGACCAAGCACCCTCCTTAACATCTCCTAAAGATTCTAGCAAAAATCCTTACAAGAAGGCTATTTTCTCTCTTGACCTCTATTATCTCATAGACTCAAACTAGTTATTATGAAGGGAGATATATTTTTGATAATCTAATCATTGGTTGGGAAGGTATGTACTAGGCAAGAGATTTGAATCGGGATGTGGGAATGATATTGCTTGATTTTCAGAAGGCCTATGATAGAATTGAGTTTCCCTTCATTGAGAAAATGTTACGTGCCTTTGGGTTTTAGGATAGATTTTGTAGACTAATAAATGTACTCTTCAAGGATGCTTCAACTTTCATTAAATTCAATGGTGAATTGATAGAATCCCTTGTACTTCAATGTTCCATAAGGTAAGGATGTTCTCTTGCCCCATCACCCTTTATGTTGGTAGATGATGCACTGCATTACCTCATTAGGTTTTCAGACATTGGTCCTTTAGTTAAAGTTATTTCAATCCCAAATAATGAATCTCTAATTGATTTCTTGTTTGCTAATGATATATCACTATTTATTTCTTTGGGGGAAAATAATTTGGCTCAGGTAGTAAAGAGAATTGATATCTATTGCTCTACCTCTTGTTCTAAATCTATAATGTATAAATCACACATTTTGGGGTGGAATGATTAGTCACCTAATTGGTTGGCAATGTTTGGTTGGAAATGGAAAGGATCAAATTAGATGATTAGATACATAGGGATTCTATTTTCCATAACATCATACATCAAGAATATGTGGGAATGGATCTATGATTTAAAAAATAAAAAATAAAAAAAAATAAATGGAATTGACACATGGTAGGGCCACCTCCTATCTTTACCTGGTAGGATCTAAGTATGCTACAAAGTTCTTTATTCATATAGTACTTATTATGCCTCCTAATAGCTATTTGTCAAAACACAAGTCAATATTTTCCATAAAATTAGAAGAGACTTACTATGGTTGGATGGGAAAGGGGGTAAGAAAAGTCATGCAGTTTCATGGAAATTTTTCTTGAAACCTAAAAGAATTGGTGGTATAGGATTAAAGGACCTTCAAATGTAGGGAATAACATAGGGTATTAAATGGATTGTCACCACATATATTAGGAATGTGCCCTAGAAAATACTTGTTAGACATAATATCTTGGGAGGATTTCCAAAAGGGAAGCCAAACTAGAAAGGATTAAGCATTGTTGATCTACTTTTAGGGACTTTCATAGTCAAAGTTGCTAGTTCTCCTATATTTTCATCCATTTGGCTTGCTTGGGACTCTGTCAAGCCTTTTAGTACTAAAAAATAAATATTCAATTTGTTTGGGACCTCATGTCAAGGGTATAGATCTATATGGTGGAATTTGAGTGTCAAAAGGACTCTATCGGTCCTCACTAGGGGATGCTCTACCTTTAACTAGTACACTAAAGGATTGATGAGCTTTTTGTATCTCTAATCCCATGGGGGTTGGACTTCATGGTTAGATCTCAAAGATAGATTTTAGTTCCCAAATTCTTAGGGAAGAATGTTCACTTTAATCCAATCATCTCTCAATGGGAAAAATAATGTGGCATTTATGGAAGATGAGGATGAGTTTTGGGATAGTGTGAAGTGGAAAAAAGGCCCACCTCTACTTGAGTATTCAACAAAGATGCTGTAAAAGAAACATTCATTTTTTAATGTCCCCTACCTCACCCTCAATTATATTTTTTATGTGCTTGATCCTTTACATGCTTGCTCCTTCAGGTTTGTGTTGATTTGGTCCTCTTGTCTTGAACCCAAGAAGTCTTGCTTTCATCGGTTACTAATGTTTAAAAAGTTGGTTGTAGGGGCAATTTTGAATAATTATGGGATTGTTAATCCTTGTTGTTCCTTTTGTAGCGAATTTGAATCTATTGAGGATGTTTTGTACTCCTATCCATATGCTTCTAAGTTGTGGAAATGATGTATTAAGCCTTAGAATAATGTTTTTGGGTTTGATATTGCATGGTTAAACATTGATTTTGACTATGCTTGCCCTAATATTAAAGTCCATTTTTTTCCACAAATTCTAGTTTGTTTTTTCTATTGATTTTTTTTTGGTTTTTGTGGAAGCAAAGGAATCTGGTGGTGTTTCAAGCTAAGGCTATAGTGCTTAATGAATTCATAATTGAATTCATCCATCATTTTTTATCCTTACATATTCTTTTCCAATGAAAATTCCATAGGACTAGCTCGAGACGTATATAAGGGTAGGTTTGCTCAAGATTACGTCAGACTATTTGCTAGATTCAAGAGGCTATCCCATAATGAGCCCACATCTAGAATGGGTTGTGTCTCACCAAATAGATACCAAGGTCAATATTTTTGAGTTTGAATGGGACTACATCAAGGACACTTATTTTGACTTGGTAGATAATCCAATGAATGAGTGGACCACCCCATCTAAGTCTGACAATAATCGCATTAGTTAATGAGTGGTTTAAAATGAGAGTTCTCTACATGATCTCCACAATGAGGAAAATGATAGTTATATCATTACAGAGGCCAGATAAGTCTTCAATCCATTTGACCTAAGCCATTTTTTGGAAATTGGGGATGAGATTGCATTGGTAGAACATCCTTATCAGGGTCCTCTTCTAGATATATCTACTCAGGGAGCATAGGAAGATGTTTGGAGATAGATTGATGACAACATAACCACCTTCTCTATAAAGTTGGAGAAGATAATCGAAGGTGGTGGTTTGGTTGATGTAGAAAATGTCCTAAACTATGTGAAGTAAAATAATATGAAAGGAATTTTGGACAAAGTTATCCATTACCCTACTAAGTTGAGCTCTGGACATATCTGATTGAGAAGTGGTAGTGATAAAAGTTGTTTAGAGTGAAATGATTTGAATGGATTGAATAGAGGATATGACAAGGAAGGCACTACTTTTAGTAGGGTACTAGACCTGTTTCTATGAACCTACAACCTGTGGAGTGGACTCTATCTATTTTTTGTTTTTTTTAGTTGGACTTTTGTTCCTGTTGATGTTATTTCTTCATCTACCTATTTTTCACCATCTTGGTTGTTACTATTGATGTTTTTTATTCAGCTGCTTTTTGGCACCATCTCTATTTATACTGATTTTTTTCCTTTTCTTGCATTGCCTTATTGGATCTTTTTTTATTTTGAATCATTGATTGCTATGACTGTTGATGGGGGATGCCCCATAGATATTTTTTATTTTAGTAGATATTATGTATATTTTTGGAATCATTGATGCATATATTAGTAATCATCATTGAATATTAAATAATAAAAAATCTTTAAAACAAATTTCAAACTAAAAAAAAAAATAACAAATCAAAGCTTTTAAACAATTATCTAATCCTAATTAGCACAACTTAAACTTTAATGAATTTAAAAAAAGATAATATGTAAGAAATAAATCAATATTCTAACACCTTCTATGCTTCAATGCATACTCATCTTTCATCATGTGTATAGATATTATGTGTGCTTTAATAGGCTAGCCGAATTATAGACATAAAAATAGATTTGAAAGAATACAGAACCATAATCTTCATTACTAAATATATTTTGTGTTATATAATAAGGTATTATCTTAAGGAGGTTTTTGCTTATTAGAATATGATGTCATTCCCCTCATTAGGAACTACTACCTTAGGAATTTCTACCACTTTTTTGGATATGCATGATATACCCTCGAGCATTAAGTCTTTATCTGGTCCTCTAATTTGGTCTACCAACAACATTTAAAAAACAAAATGCATCCCTACTAGCACTTGTGGTAATATTTTGTTAGTATGCATATGATTTCATACATTGATTGTGGACAATCATGATAAAGTGATCATATCTTGATGCAAAGGTGGTTTCATTGTCACCCAAGATGCTAATGAAATCCCTGATAGATATTTTTATATAATATTCAATTGGGATTTCCAAAGTGATCAAAATATAGAGATGTTTTGAAAGAGACACAAAATTCCTTGGAATTTATTGAAGAGTCCTACCCCAAAAGTTTGCAAGTGGGTGTATGTGTCCTTGGACCTAACGTGCATTCATAATGATTTATGCCATGCCCTTGGAGATCTAGTTGGCATCAATAAACACTTTTATAGGAAACATAGTATTGAAAAATAATGGAAGTGTGAAATATTTTCCAAGGGATATGTAGTTTAATCTAATTACAAAGTCCACCTCAAGGCCTATAGAACTAGAGGGCATTCATGTGTGTATGGTAGAGTCTTTTCAAGGCATGTTTATTATGCCAACTCTAGGGCATTCCATTATCATATTTAAATCTAAATATTTTATACAAACCCTATTCTACAAACCAACTAAAAATATATTGTAACAACAAGAAAAAATTCATTTATAGCATTAAATAATCAACCTCAAATGCTTCACCAGTAGTAGACTTAAACAAAATAAAAAATTACCAAAAATAATACTTAGCTATAAATCAATCAAATTAAATACACACTATACTTATTTCTGTCTTGTCTTAAAATAAAGAGGTGGAACATATTAATAGAGAATAAAACTTCTAAAAGGATAACATGTAGAGTTTATTTAAAAATAAAAAACTATTCATGCAAACATATAGTTAAAAATAATTATCTAAAAATAATGTCAATGCAAATTAAATTTAACAATGACTTGCATGATAATGATGCTACATGCTTCACTTATCAACATACTCCCCCTTGATGTTGAGGTGACTGACAATATGGTCTCAAAGTGTCAAAAATTGAACCTTTACAACTACCTTAGTAAAGATATTTGCAAGATGTTCTTAATTATTTATATACTACAATTCTACATCTTTCTTTTAAACCAAATCTCAAATAAAATGATACTTCAAATCAAAATGCTTTGTCTTACTATGATGAACATGATTCTTAGCCAATTCAACTAGACTTAAGTTATCACAAACAATTACTGTAGGCTGAATTTGTTTCTTTCCAATTTATTATAAAACCTTTCAAAGCCATAATGCTTGTGTACCTACTGAAGTGATTTCAATATATTATTCTTCGTAGATGAAATAGAAACTAAGATTCACTTCTTTGAACTCCATGTAACCAAACTATAACCAAGTGAAAAATAATTCCCAAATGTTGACTTTTGGTCATCCAAACTATCACCCCAATCAGAATCATAAAACCAAAAAGTTCAAACTTTTTAGTAGCATAATAGTGAATACCAAAACTAATAATACCTTTCTCATATCTCAAAATTCTCTTGGATGCATTCATATAAATTTTAGATGGCTTAGACATATAGCTTGATATAAAATAAACTAAATAAGTAATATTTAGTCTTGTGTGAGTTAGAAACATTAATCTTCCAACAATACTTCTGTAAGTTATCTCATCAACTCTTTCAACACCATCTTGTCTACATAACATAGCTCCATGAGTAGTTGGATTAGAGCCTAGTTTACAATAAACCATATTGAATCTCTTTAAAATATCATTGCATACTTTTTTTGATAAATGAAGATGTCATCTTTACTTGGACAAACCTCCATCCCTAAAAAGTATTTCATAAGACCTAAATCTTTCATTTTGAATTTAGTTAACATTACAATTTTGAATTCATCATTCATCTTAGAATTAATACCCATATATAAAAAATCATCAACATACAAACTTATAATAAGTATATCATTACCTTATTACTTATAGTAAAGATTAGGGTCACTTTTACTTCTTTCAAATATGTTCTACTATAAATATCCATAAATCCTTGCATACCATGCTCTAGGTGCTTGTTTGAGGCCATAAAAACCCTTATTCAACTTGTAGACTTGACATTCATTACCTTTCACTTCAAAAACTTGTGGCTATTCTACATAGCTTTCTCCTTCTAAGTACCCATTTAAAAAGGCACTTTTCACATTCATGTGATGTATGCTCTATTTCTTTTGAGCTGCTAGTGAAATTCATCATTGTGATAGTCTCTTATCTTGCTATTGGTGCAAATGCCTCTTCATAATCTATGCCATACCATTGTATGAAACCCTTAACAACTAACCTTTCCTTGTGTCTTTAAACACTTTCATCACTTTTGTCCTTAGTCTTGTAGACCCATTTACTACCAATATTTTTCTTGTCATATGGAAGCTCTGTAAGCTCCCGAGTATCATTCATGTGAATAAAATCTATCTCTTATTGCATTTATTGCACTGAAACATCATTATTACATGCATATTCAAAATATGATTGTTCAAAATTAGCTTGTGTAATTAAAGCATAATTTGTTTTCTCACCTTTTAGACATTCTTCATGTGATTAACTTCTTTAATGCTAATAAATTTCACTCAAGCATTTTACCTTTCTTGAATAAATAGGACTTGAGGAGGAATCTATGCTTGGAATACATGCACTAGATGAAGGGCTATTTAATGGACTTGTACCAATTGGCATTGAAGTACTTATGGAATACTAATTAGTAATATCATCAAATTACCATCAATAAAAATAAATTTTGACTTCTAAATATTTACTTTACCTTTATCATGACCATACACTCACCCTTCATCAAAAATAACATCTCTTGACACAGATATTCTATTAGTGATAGGATTATAAATCCTATAATAATTGCTTTATTTATTGTACCCAACAAAAATAAAAGACTCGCCCTTTGTATCTAATTTCTTCCTTTTCTGATCAACTACATGAACATAAACTAAACAACCAAAAACATTTAAATATTTGACATTAGGATTATTTTCATACCATGCTTCATATGGAGTCATCTTTTCAAGTGCACTAGTGAGACTTTGATTGATAATATGTATTGTTGTAGTAATTGCATCACCCCAAAAAGAGTTATTCAATCCCTTTATTTGTAACATGTTCCTTGTCATTTCAAACACTGTATGGTTTTTCATTTCAACCATGCCATTTTTTTAAGTAGTCTACGAAGTTGTGAGTTACATTTGATACCATTAAAATCATTCTCTACAAGGTCTTTAAATCTCATAAATGCTTCAAAATTTTCACTTTTTTAATTCAAAAAATAAACCCAACACTTTTTTGAATAATCATCAATAAATATAATGACTTACTCAAACTTTTTGTTTGGATATGACCACAAATATCTAAGTGAACCTATTGAAGTGGATGATAATCCCTCCATGCAATACCTTTTAGAAACTTTTCTCTTGCACGTTTACCTTTAACACAACCTTTACAAACTTCTTTATGGTCTTCAACCCTTGGCAAACCATAAACTAATTCTTGTGATGTTAGTAACTTCAAACTTTGAAAATTCAAGTGTCCATACCTGAGATGCCATAACCAACTTTTTTTTCATATGTCATATTTACAATGTTGTCACTATGATCTCCAATTTTCAATGGGAACATCCTATTCTTAGACATAGGTATTATTTTAAAAACCTTATTTTCTTGATTCTTATCATATATTGTGTATTGATTATCATTTAAAAACCACTTTATAGTTCTTTTGACATAATTTTTCAACACTCACCAAATTATGTTTCAAATTTTGTGTGTAATAAATATCATTAATACTTTTCATACCTTTTGTAGTATTAACCTTCGTAGTTCCTTTTGTTGTAACCTCTAAATATTTATCATCACCAAGTTTGATATTAACTTTAAATTTCTATCCGTTGTATAAAACAACACAATATTCCCTGACATGTGACTAGAACAATCTTAATCTAAACACCAGACCTCATTATGACTATTTTTAGATTTATCTTATGAAATGAATAAATTGCATAATACATCGCCATCCTCATTAGCATAATTATCACTTTTATTTTTGTTACCTATTTTTAAATCTACATTCCCAAATAAAGTGACCATACTAGTGATAGTAATAGCATTGAATATTTCTTATATCAACTCCACCTATACCTTTTCCTATTTCAACTAAACCACCTTGTCTTCCTCTATATCCTCTTGAATAATTGTATCATCTTGAATAACTATAATTCATGTCTTTACTTTATCTTTGATTGCTTTTGAAATTGTCTATGCCTTGTACATGTCTATTTTTATTGCTAGTGTTGGTACCTTCATTATTTGTGATCTTTAATCTTTAGGTAAAATACTTCTCATCACTTTAATTTAATGTGTCTCTTAGTATTTCTTCATAGGACACAAGAGATCCAACCAGGTGATCAAACTCAAGAGTAGTCAAATCTTTATTTTATTCAATAAGTATGGTAACATGATTCCACCTTGGTGTTAGAGACCTTAACATCTTATTTGACAATAACCTCTTTATTCAACATTTATCCAAGTGTAGCCATCTTGTTAACTACACACTTTAATTTTACATAGAAATCATTCACACTTTCAGCATCTTGCATCTTCTAATTCTCAAATTCTCTCATTAATGTTTGTAATCTAACCACATTGACTTGCTCACAACCTTAGTAAGCTTCTTGTAGCATCTTCTAGGCATCCTTGGTTGTATTTACACCTACAATTATTGGAAATATGCTCTTGTATAGAGCTATTTGAGTATGAAATAAATATGATGAGTTATTCTTCTTAGCTTCCTTCTTGACATGCCTATCATTATCTATAATAGTGGCTCAATTAGTTGGTTTATGATAACCAGTTACTACAATCTCCCATAATTATATTTTTGTTAAAAGATTCATCATCTTGATACTCTAATAATCATAATCATTACCACTAAATTATATAATAGAAAGAATATTAGAGTTTGACATTATCAATTGTTAGAAAGATTTAAAACAAAAAATAATCACCTAAACCTTGCTCTGATACCAATTAAATATTTTATACAAACCCTGTTTTTCAAACCAACCAAAAATATATTGTAACAACAAGCAAAAATTGACTTATAGCATTAAGTAATCAACTTTAAATTCATCACCAGTAGGAGACTAAAACAAAATAAAAAATTTCCAATAAGAATACTCAGTTATAAATAAATCAAATTGAAGACACACTGTATTTATTTATGTCTTGTCTTAAAATAAAGAGCTACTACATATTAATGGAGAATGTAACTTCTAAAAGGATAGCATGCAGAGTCTTTTCAAAAATAAAATAACTATTCATACAAACATAGAGTTAAAATAATTTTCTAAAAATAATGTCAATCCAAATTAAATTTAACAATGACTTGCATGGTGGTAAGGCTTCATGCATCACTTATCACCAAAATTAATTATAACATATTTATTAAATTCATTACATGCATGCCTTTGATCCTTGTCTATTTAGTTTTAATTATTTTTAGGCATTTATTATAGAGTGGAGAGTTTAACTGAACACCAAGATAATTGCAATGTAGCAAAAGAGAGATCAAAGTTTAGGTACATTGATTGGTTGAGTTATCCTTATTTGATAGTGATGACAACTAGTTCCAATGAAACTATCAGTGCTACCAGGTCTGTGTTTTTTACTAATTTTTATGAGAAGGATTTTTGTTTGCAAATGGAGCATAGAGAGGTGCAACTACTTCTAGCCAACAACCAATCCAACTCTTTAGAAATAACAACTATAGGGGGTATCAATGGAATCACTTTTGTAATATCAAGAAATTATATTCGAGATGGAGTAAAACCATAGAAGTGAGATACAATAAATTTAGTAGCTCCTCTATTGAGGAGAAGAAGATACATCTAAAAGTGGTGCTTGGTCGTAGCTCTCTATTGGGCCATGCACGCACTATGAAAAGAAGCAATATGTAAAATCATGCCTCACACCAACATGACTCATGCTTTCATTACAAAACATTTCAGCTCATGTAATCTAGTAGACCATTGTGAAGTAGGAAGCCTATAGAGTGACATGTGAGCTCCATTGAGAATGTTTTCAGAGATCATTAATCTGAGTCTGATAAGAAGAGAGAGATTATAACCTAAGCCTAAAACTCTCTGCCATGGCAATCAAATGTCTATTTATGATTGTAATAATTCTTTTGTGCCCATCAGATAAATATGTATTTATCTTCATAAAGAGATCGAGTCAAAGGACCAAGGAGTTTTTATCTATCGCAATGCTTGGTAAGGCACATGAATTAGGTCTTTATGCTTCTGAAAGGGTCAAAATTTATGACATATTGACATGTTTCTCCTTCCATAGTAGTCCAATGATATCCCATTATGAGTAGCTTGTTTTCTAGGACCATGCCACTAGTGTGCCCTCCACATATTCTATTGTTTACTTCCTTGATCAGTAGATTTACTTGCTTCAAATTAAACATCTCATCAAGGTACTATGATAGACCCTATAATAGAGGGTGTTTTCAAGGAGGGTGAAATTGGATGCATATCTATATTGTCAGAATCAAGAAACATGAAACAACAACTATAATAAATAATGCGATGAAAAACCATCATGAAAAGGTTGCAAATAACACACGCACAGAGATACGTATGTGTGTGTGTGTGTGTGTGTGTGTGTGTGTGTGTGTGTGTGTGTGTGTGTGTGTGTGTGTGTGTGTGTGTGTGTGTGTGTGTGTGCGTGCGTGCACATACGTATATGTATGTATGTATATATGTATACACACATACGTATGTGTGTGTGTGTGTAAATAAGATAATATTAATACTACAATGATGAAAACATATGAAAGTTAATTTTTTTGAAAGTAAACATGAGTTAAATTAAATTTTCTCAAATTTTAAACTAGATTAATTTTTTTTATAAATTATTTCTTTATTATTTTCCTATTAAAATAAAAATTAAATCAAATATATGAAACTAAACTAAATTTCAAAAATAAATATAAAAATAATTAAAAAATAATCTTTTCAATTAATAAGTTAAATACATACTAGCTAAATTAATTTGTGAGCGGCCTCAAAGTCGACACCGTCTAATACGAGTTTAACCAAGAAATCGAATGAAAAAAAGGAGATTATTTTATGCATTTTTCGCAGCTGAATTTATCTCTCAATGTTTCGAATGTGAGGGAAATCATTGTCAAAAAATTTGCCAAGAATAAAATCGCAATAACTATTCATTCAGAGATAAAATTGAAACATTCTAAAAATATATATATAATATTAAAGCTTGTCATGAAATTTAAACGACCCGCAATCTAAGTGAAATGTTGTTAGTAAACATTTCCCCACTCTTCTCAAATTCCACAATTGATATGTTGGTTCGCGTTGCGGATTCCATTTCAACCATTTTAACGAGCAACCTGATCCATTCTTTACATTTCTAGCAACACAGATGCACACTAGATAAAACATTTTTGTTGATTACCTGAAAGGTCACGAGGGAGGATGTGATCATGGAGGTGAGTATAAATGTCATGATAGCAAGGGGAACCGAGACCAACAATTTTACACACCATATCAGATTCAGGTACGCTGTATGATAGTATCATTATTTGTTCAATGGAGAATGACATTTTCAGATGTTCTTTGTCATCTCAAGGAGGGAACCAATGGTGGGAATGGAGTCTATAGATTTATTGCTTGTTCGACGGACCCATAAAAAGTGAATGTGAATAAATTATTGCATTAAGCTATCAACCATTATTCTATACAAGTTGTGCTTGTCATCTTTATCCTGATACTCAGGATTGACTTGTTTTATGATTAGTTGGGGTCGCCATAGACTGAAAAATGTTGGATGTTCCATTAGATTTCTAGTTTGAGACCTGCGATGAGGCCATCATATTTAGAGATGCTGTTGGTGCAAGGAAACCTGACTTTGAATGCTTTGAGAAGGAGATCGAAGATTTATAAAAGTCTTTTTAAAAGGGTGACAAAATTTTCCTTTTCTTCGCGACTAAGTGTAGCCCCAAGTTTGATGATCTTAAGAATTTTCTCCATTGATGGTGTCCTAGAGGATAGATGAATTTGGTTACCAAAAAAATAGAGCAACAATTATAATTAAAAAAATTAATTCCTGGATTTAAGACTGAATGATTAAGTGCTTAATGTTTTTTTATTTGAGTAATTTGACAGGCAGGTCTGCAGAACATACATTAGTAGTTTCAATTCTAGTCTTTATCAAAAGCTTCTTGCAAGTTAGAGCAATATAAAATAGAAATGCTGAAACACATAATGCAAAAGCTAATATTCAGAGCAAAAACGTTGTTCAAGATTACAAATAAGTCTCTCTTCAAACATAAATTCCACTCCTCAGATAAAAATGTTACTCTTATAGGCAGAAATATAAGTCTTGCAAACAAAAATGGCACTTTTGTAGATAGAAACGTCACTCTCTAAAATAATGTGACTATTTTATAAATGACACTACGGAATACAGAAACATCATTCAGATATTTAGAAACGTCACAAGGGTATACATAAACTATTGGTTAAATGCTATCGAGTCCTAGTTCTACAACTGCTTTAATCATGCATAAAATCATGCAATTGATTTAATAATCAGTTGATATTTAGTTGATCTTGTTAGAACAATAAATCTTTAGAAATGATGAAATAATTTGAGTTTATATTTCATGCAAGTTGTTTTATTTTTATTATTTCAATATATTTAAAATGTTTTATTTATTTATTAAAAAAGCATGTTCACATGCAATTCATTAAATACATTATATTTGATATTTATTAAAATGGATAATGATTCAAATAATTTGAAGATGTAATTTTATTTTGGTTATTTTGTATTTATTTTAATTATACTTACTACATATATTTTTATATTTTGTCGTCAGTCTCTTATTTTCTAGTTTCTTTCTGGGTAGTCATTTATTTTTTATGTATTTAAAAATCTTCAATTTGTATTAGATCTTGGTCTTGGTGGATTTTTTTGTTTCAGATATTTCTAACAATTAATCTTGTCAAAATCTGACAATCTTTCTATTCCAAAATTTAGTGGTAATAATTATGATTATTGGAGCATCAAGATGATGACTCTTTTGACAAGAAAAGAATTATAAGATATTATAGAAATTAGTTATGATGAACCAATTGATTGGGCCATTGTTCTAGCTAATGATAGGCAAACCAATAAAGAAGCCAAGAAAAAGAACTCACAAGCTCTATTTCATATTCAAACATCTCTAGACAAGATCCTATTTCCAAGAATTGTAGTTGCAAAAACAACCAAGGATGGTTAGAAGACTCTACAAGAAGCTTACCATGGTAGTGGTAAAGTCAAAATGGTTAGATTACATACATTGAAGAGAGATTTTGTGAATTTGAAGATGTAAGAAGATGAAAGTGTGAGTGATTTCTATGTAAGAGTAAAGGATATAATTAAAAAGATGGCTACACTTCAAAAAATATTGAACAAAGAGGTTGTTGTAAAAAAAGTGTTAAGGTCTCTAATACCAAGGAGGAATAATGCAGCCATCATTATTGAAGAAAGTAAAAATTTGAATACTTACGAATTTGATCACTTGCTTAGATTTCTTGTGTCCCATGAAGAAAGACTAACATACACATTAAATGAAAGTGATGAGAAGGATTTTTTCTCAAAATTAAAGATCATAAAAATGAAGGTACTAACACTAGCTATAAAAATAGCCATGTACAAAGCACATACAATATCAAAAGTAATCAAGGACAAGGTAAATACATGAATTACAATTATTCGAGAGGATAGAATTTTTCAAGATCATATAGAGGAAGAAGAGGTGGTTCAATTGTGAGAGATAGAGGTAGAGGTAGATTCAATAAAAGAGATATACAATGCTATTACAATCACAGATATAATCACTTTATTTGGGAATAAAGATTAAAATAAGTAAATAGAAATCGAAGTGCTAATTATTCTATTGAAGATGTTGATGCTTCATGTAATTTATTTATTTCATATGACAAAGCTTAAAATATTCTTAATGAGTTTTGGTATCTTTATTCACGTTGTTCTAATCACATGTTAGGTAATAACATGTTGTTTTCTACAATGGATATAAATTTCAAAACCAATATCAAACATGGTGATGATAAATCTTTGGAGGTTGTATCAAAAGGAAATATGAAGGTGAATACTATAGAAGGTTAAAAAAGTATTAATTATATTTATTACATCTCAGAGTTGAAACATAATTTACTGAGTGTTGAACAACTATGTAAAAATAACTATAAGGTGGGTTTTGATGATAAATAATGCACAATCTATGACAAAAGTCAAGGAAATAAGATTGTTACAATTGTATCTATGTCTAAGAATAGGATATTCCCATTGAATTTTTAAAATCATAGTAACAACCTCCCAAATATTACATATGAAGATAAAATTTATTTATATCATCTCAGGTATGGACACTTGAATTTTCAATGTTTGAAATTACTATCATCACAAGAATTGATTTATGATTTGCCAAAGGTTGAAGAGCATAAGAAAGTTTGTGAAATATGTGTCAATGGCAAATATGTAAGAGAAAAGTTTCAAAAAGGCAATGCATGTAGCGCTTATCATCCACTTTAATTAATTCATTTAGATATTTTGGTCTTATGAAAACAAAAAGTTTGCGTAAGTCATCATATTTCATTACATTTATTTTTAATTATTTTTTGAATCAATAAAATAAAGAATTTGATACATTTAAGAGTTTTCAATCCCTTGTAGAAAATGAAAGTGGTTATAGAATAAAGTGCTTAAGGACTTATAATAGAGGTGAATTCTATTCAAATGATTTTATGAATTATTGTAATTTGGATGGTATAAAATGGAAACTCACAATTGCCTACACCCCTCAACAAAATGGTGTAGCTATAAAGAAGAACCGTATAGTGGTTGAAATGGTAAAGGGCATGTTACAAATTAAAAGATTGATCAACTCTTTTTGGGGTGATGTAGTTGCTACAACAGTATATATTTTGAATCAAAGTCCCACTAGTGCACTTGAAAAGATGAATCCATATGAATCATGGTATGAAGAGAAGGCTAATGTCAAATATTTTAATATTTTTGGATATTTAACTTATGTTCATGTATCTTATTATGAAAAGAAGAAATAAAATCTAAAGAATGAGTCTTGTATTTTTGTTGGGTGTAATGAAAAAAGAAAAGCTTATAGGATTTATAATGCTATCACTAATAGTGTACTTATGTCAAGAGATGTTATTTTTTATGAAGGGGGAGTGTATGATCATGATGAAGATAAAGACAATATTGAGAAGTATAAATCTAGTTTTATTGATGGTAATTATGATGATATTACTAATGATCAACCCATAAGTACTCAAATTCCAAGTTCTATAAGTAGATTAAGTATTCCCTCATATAGTGCATGTATTCTAAGTACAATTTTATCTTCAAGTACAAATCCATTAAATATCCCCTCATCTAGTGCATGTATTCCAAGCACATCTCTAGATTCAAGTACTAGTTCTTCAAGGAAAGTAAAAATATTGAGTGAAATTTATCACTGTACAAGAAGCCAAACACATGAAGAATGCCTAAGAGATGAGATAATAATATATGCTCTAATTACACAAGCTTATTTTGAACCATCAAGTTTTGAAGATGTAGGTACTAATGATGTTTGGGTACAAGTAATGAAATACGAGATAGATTATATTGATAGGAATGATACTTGGGAGCCTATAAAGCTTACATATGATAAGAAAAAGATATGTAATAAATGGGTCTACAAGACTAAGTATAATAGTGATGGAAGTGTTGAAAAACACAAGACATGGTTAGTTGCTAAGGGATTCACATAGAGGTATGGGATAAATTATGGAGAGAAATTTGCACTAGTATAAATACAAGAGAGTATTAGAATGATGATTTATCTAGTAGCCCAAAAGAAATGGAGAATTCATCACATGGATGTGAAAATTGCCTTCTTGAATGGGTACTTAGAAGAGTATGTTTACTTAGAAAAACCATAATCTTTTAAAGTAGAATGGAATGAATGTCAAGTTTACAAGTTGATGAAGGCTTTATATGGCCTCAAGAAATAACGAAGAACATGGTATACTGGGATTGATGGACATTTTTAGTAGAATAGATTCAATAGAATTAAGAGTGAACCTACCCCTTACTACAAATAAGAAGGTAATGATATCCTTATTATAAGTTTCTATGTTGATAATTTGTTGTTTATGGGAAACAATTATAATATGAAGGATGAATCCAAAATTGAAATGATGAATTAATTTCAAATGAAAGATTTAGGTCTCATGAAATAGTTTTTAGGGATGGACTTTCATTAATGTAAAGATGACATCTTCATTTGTTGAACAAAGTGTTGACCAAATTTTACCTTGTAGGTCAATTTGGGACCCCTGTAGTTAAAACCCTATTCCTTAAAGGTTTATATGGGGTTTAATATTTTTTCATGGGGTATATTATAATTTATTTTATTTCATTTAATGCCATATTAGCCTTATTCTTGGTGTAATTATTTAATATATCATTTTGAGTCAATTAGAAGCCATTTAGGGGTCATAAATACAAGTGGCATGGTTTTCAAGGTGTCCAAGTGTTTTATTATATTTTAAAATGTCTAATGAGTTATATTATCTATCTATAATTTTAGTTTATCTGAAACTTGTAGGTTATCTAACTGAAAATCAAGAAATCAATCGAAATGGAGATTATTTTTGCACTTGTATGACCCATGACGAAAGGTGATACGTGGAATAAGGTCATGGAATATATATTCATATTACTTAGACTAAATTAAATGTATATAATTATTTACAAGTTCCAAATTCTTGCTACAACCATTATGCTCCTTCTTTGCCTTTTTAGACACACATAAGTGGTCAGTAGGTTTATGCTTGGTATGGATAGTTAGAGAAATTTCGGGTAAAACTTCTTATTAAGGTGAAATTAAACTTATATATATCCATTTATATATCAATATTTCAAATATTGGTCAACCATTCTTTACAAACAATCTCTAACAAGTTGACTATGTTTTTTTGCTCACTATTTCTTGCACCGTATAGGTTTTGCTTTGGTTTGGACATTTGTGTATAATATAGTTGGTCATATTCAATCCAAAAGATTTTTTATTACTTATCAAGTGAATTTAATGTTTTTTTTTCATGTTTCATGTTTTTTTATGAGTAAATAATCTCAGGTTGGCAGATTAGTCTCATTTGGTATGATAAACATGTTTCCACCATTTTTAGGAGCTTCATGTTTTGATAATGGTTTTATAGGGCTGTGATAGTTTGATTTAAATTTTATAAATGTTATATTGGTTATTGTATCCTTTAAATATCACCTATAAATCAATATTTTATGAGTTGTAATCACAAATCAACATGCAGTCAATTGGTTCCATGACTTTTATGTAAAGTCAGCTTAGTGACATGGGTTAAGAGGTTTAACACATTCATGGAGCCATAAGTATGGTCTTGAGAGATATAACACATTCCCATAGTAGATATAATCATGTAAAATTATTCCACTTGGTGGAAGAGGGATTGTCCCAGTCAACACAATCACTTACATACTTAGTCTGCTATGAAATTGCACCTATAAGTACTCTGATGGAAGAATTCACATTGAAAATGAGGTATTGATAATTGTTTCAGATTCCTGATAGTGTCAAGATCCATTTGGAGGTGTTAGTATAGTCATAAAAATAATTTTATGGTTAAGATAAAGTCTACTACCCATCATCATATCACTGCCTATACATGAAAATATCCACCTATATGTGGCATTAATAGAGAATGAAAATACATGTATGGAAAGTTTAAAACAAGTAGTTTAATCCTCCTTAAGGTCTTAGTACACTGAAAAGATCATGGTATACATTTTATAAATGTTATATTGGTAATAAAACAAAAGATAACCTTTCAAAAACAAGAACTATGTGTTCAGGGATCAAATCTCTAAAAGATGAAAATATAGTGCTTTGCCATTTGGTTGATATCACACAATAGGGTTAGCAAGAATTTTGGTGCATATAAATGAGAATGCCTTGTAGTCTCCATGTAGGAGAAGAAAATTTCAAGATATGGAGGTAAGATGACTTATAGAAACTAATTTTGAAGAGGCTTTAACATGACATTTGTTCACTAAAGTTCATTAGTGAAACCTACAAGCTTTGAGCTCAAATTAGACTCTTCACCCCATGGTTGTATAAATAGACCATGCCACCATGATTTTAAGGTCCTAGGTATTTTTAAAGATAATTTATGATATAATCATCACTTAAATAGGATGATATATCAAATATGACCTCATAACTCTAACTATAGGCTCCCTTTTCATCATAAATGTAACCTACAGGCTGGTTGTAGGGTTATCATGAGGATTGAGCTAGATAACCTTGATGATGGACCTCACTCCAAACATATAATTAATGAGTGTATAAATATTATGGTGTGGATAACTTCAAGGAAATAAGCTCTAAATCATTCAACTCTACCTATAGGTGCCGCCTCTAATACAAGAAACATAGTAAAGAAATGTGTATAGAATCTTGACTAGTCAAGGAATGTGAAAGAGTACATGGGGTTTCAGAGATGGGTAACATTATAAATCCTCCATCATGATAAAATTATTATCTATAAGCTATTTATAATGTAAACCAAACTCTCACACATACTTCTTAAGGTCTTATGAGCACCTACAACTGAGTGCTTAGTGTTGATGAAGGTTGAAGGATGCAAGTGATAAAAAGGTCTTAAGGAGGCTTGATAATAGTTTTTAAATGTCTCATGAAATTTTTTAGACTATTAACACACACTAATGAAACATAAAATTTTGAATTGGCACCTCAAGCTCAAACTTTATAGTGAAACAATCTGTGCAATCACACTTGGAGAGCTCCATGTTGCTTGTAGCTTGAAGGAAGAGCTAGAAGTGGAGAAAGGTGTGGTTTAGTAAATGTAAAAATTATTGAGCATGAAATTAATATGTAAAATATGTTGAGGGAACCTAATCACATTGTTTTTAACCTTGAAAATCCATTCTTAGGTGAAAATGATTTAATGGAAAAAATAGTCATGTTTTAGAGGCTTTTTGTAGAGATTGGGATGGTTAAGTACTTAAATGGACATGGATAAATTAAGAATTTATTTAAGAGGTTAATTATGACCTAATAAAACTTATTAAACCTTAATTTTTTGTTATAAATGATGGATATACCTCACTATTTTGTCTTAGAGGTCAGCTAGTCATGAAAATCAGAGCTTTTACAGGTCAAGCAAATGAAGCCAAAATAGGTAAGAAACATGATAAGAGGATATTTGGATTTTAAGTAATATATTGTGAGGTGTATGGGTACTATAAAATAGTCAGACAACTCCAATATTATTGAAATGGTCAAAACTCTCTTGCACACAATTTAATTAGACAAGCTCAAACTAGGCCTAGTTGGAAAATGAGGAGAGATGAGGAGTGCTTGAAGGGTTGTAGGGTGACTTGGGAAGATAATTTATATCCGAAAAAACATGATATACCTTAAATAAAGGGATGGAATAATGTAGAGTATTCCAAACCTACAAGGGTTACAGTCAGGCCTATTAGGCATATTTAGGCCTAAAGACCAAATGTGAGACCAATATCACTTCTAGCTCTAGGAGTAGATTAAAATTGATATAAAAAAAAAATTAGGTCATAATATAGGTGTTAAATCTATTGGTATACAAGTAAGTCACAAGTAAAACCAAGTTTGGCTAAGAACAACTCAAACCTACAGGAAATGGAGAAAAGAGCTCGACAAGGTAACTTCAAATGCTCACATCTTTCATGAGGATTTGCATGGAGGTTAGTGAATTTTTGATGGGTTAATATGGGCATTTAAGATCAAATTTGATGGATTTTTTTTGAAATTATAACATCCAACCCTCATGAACAAAGCTTAACATGATAATGAGGCTAAAACCCTACAAAACTTTGAATAACGACCCAATTGGGAAAACAAGGATGGAAAGCTACTCTAATAGACCAAAATTACAAGGAAATTGATTTAATTTTGTATATTAATTGTTAAGTATCCATACCATAAGTATGAGTTATACGAAATCTATATAGACAAGGTACAAAATTGCTATTTTATACTATTTTATGCATTGTATAGCTTCTAAGGGGTTTCAAGAGATGAAATAAAGTTTGGAATGAAGATATAGACATTTAATAACTCAATATGGTATTTTAATGTCTAAAAAAATTTCCTAAGTTCCTAAAGAAGAGCTCTTATCTTAGCTAGTCAAAATTAGCATAGTGAACATGATAGTGAGAAGGGTAAAATCTTCAAGTGGAAGTATTTTTAAGGTGTACCTAATGAATCTAATTACATGGAGGGTTTTAAAATTATTTTCTAGTCCATTTTATGAATTTTCATGGAAAAGTTATGTCTCTTTGGAGGCTAAGTATGCAGGGTGTATAGAAGAAGAGTTATTTTAACTATAAATGGTGATAGCTCATTTTGGAAAGATTTTAGATAATAAAGAATGTAACCAACACATGGATAATAATGTATAAAATCCTTCCATATTATTCCAATCATCACACCTATCTCGTTTTAGTTTTGGGATGTTCAAATAAGGCTATATAATGAAGGTAATTTTCTAAGACAGCAAAGGGAATTACATGCCACTTTTCATGAGTTTCATGAATTGGAAATCCAATTGTCTATTATAACCTTGAATGGTATATTTCACACCATTTTATCATGCATAAGTAACTCATTTTATCATCTTTACAAGTGTCCTTCTGACCTTTATACTTCTCTCTTCTCCTCTCTCTCTATCTCTCTCAAGCTCTATAAGAACTAGCCATTTTGGCCATTGTAAACTATGCTCCACCTAAGTATGGTGAAGCCTTCTTCATTTATATATCATGGATAAGTAAAAAATACTAATTTTTAGTTCTTACATGACTTTTCATAGTGTGTTCACTTGGATGATTGATTTTTCTTAGTGATGACTTGATGTTTCCTTAGCATTATTGTTTCATTCTCTCACCTGTTTATAGTTGCAATGAATATTATATTAGGTCATGTGAAGTGTTATATTGATGTGTCAAGGTTGAGTGAGTTATTATATTTAAATATTACCATATTAGGCCTCTTGTCTAGTCCTCTTATCTTGAAAAGTCATCATAACCTCATCATGAAATGTTGATGTGAGAAGATACAGATTAGAGAAGTGTATGTTTGGTTAGTCCCTTATTATCATGTGCAACATGTATTTGGTTGGTTTTAATCAATAAATTTGGTGTATCACCTCCCTTAGGATAGTTTTATTTCAATTTTCTCTCTTTTTCCTCATAAAGTTTAGGTGTAGTAGTGATGTATAAGTGGTACATCAAGGGAGTTATCCCTATCTAGAGATTCACCTCATTTTTAAGCTACCCATAACATAGAGGTGTTTCAATTATGTCACTTGGATGAGGAGAGATGACACATCTCTTCAAATAGTGAAAATCCAAGTGACAATAGTTTTTGGCATGCCCAGTGGGACTCTTAGTCCAAGAAGTTGAAATATTTTTGGTGTTATCTTTCAACACATGAAATTTTGGAGCCATCTATCTAAACATCAATGGTGAATCCTAGATTACATCAGCTATTTAAGCAGCCCAAGTATTCATTTTAAATATTGTTGATAATCATTCCTTATGTTCTTGATTCCTAATGAAGTTCCATGGTTGACTTTGATGTTGAGTATTTTTTTACATAAGTTGGTGAGGTTTATAAAGCTTATAAAAATCCATATCAACCTTGTCATGATCCTTACCATCTCTTATATGATCCTTACAACTCTAGTCATGAGTTGTATCAATCTTATAACTAACCTTCTCAATATAGTGCTCCTCCTAGTCAGCCTAATCACTTCTCAAATCAATCAATTTCCACATTCAATCAAACTCTCTTAGGATATGAGAATTACATGATAGATATTGATAAACTAAGAGGACAAGGTCAAGATGTTTCTATTCATTTAATTCATAATGTGAGATGTATTAGAGATGGTTAAAAGAGAACGCGTACATATTGAGAGAGCTGATTGTAGATGTGGGTGGCTTGATTGTATCTTTAGAAGATAGGATAAGAATTTATGAGGAGAATCCTCATCAAGTCTATTATCCCTTATATTCACCTCCCCAAGATTTTTATTAGTCCTACTTGACCCCTACTTATGAACCAAATCATGCTTATCAAAGTCATATTTTTCCCAGTCAACTGGAAGAGAGAGTTGGAAGGACAAACCTTATTTTAAAGCAAATCTTTATAGGAAGATTGAATTGGCACATAAAAAGATGAAATATTCCATATCATAAAAAAATTAAGTTGAATTTCAGCCCTTATTTCCCTCTCCAATTTCATCCTCACCTTAAGAAGTGACCTCTAGATATTAAATTCAAAGTTGGAGACAAGGTCGAGAATCTAAGCCTAAGGATATTCCATGTTTATTGAACACTTTATCCACTCATAAAATTACATCACCAACTCAAGAAGAGAATCCTAATCCTAACATTCTAAGCTTGAATAAGATAGTGGAATCATGGGGAAAGAAAGAAGATTAAATCCTAAACATAGAGTGTGAGGTTGAGAAAGAGTTTAATCATATGCAAGTCCCTCCCACCCTTTCTAAAGACACCATTTTCTATCCATGTCATCACTCTTTTACTCCTAATCCTAATGAAGATTCCTATGAAATTCAAAAAAGAATTTTCCAAGAGAACCTAGCCAAGAAAATTGAAGAGTTAGAGTCAAGGATAAAATTGATAAGTAAAGGTGTGATGGAAGGTTTAGAGCCCAAGGAAGATCATATGCATAAACACATCACATCTAACCTTCCTCAACAGAGTGCTCAAGATAAATCAGATGTAAATGAAGTGATTGTCAAATGAAAGGAAGAAAATAGAGATATTTTAGCTCAAGGTTTGCCTCCTCTTCTTCAAGATCTTCCAAAATAATCCCTTACATTTCATTCTCAATCTGATTTTGAGTTCTATGTTACACATCCATCAACTAGTTCATCTTATCCTCACCATATCACTTTTTGTCTTGATGGTCCTATAGTGTGGGAACCTAAATAAAATCACTTGGTTCATAAAAATTTAGAACTCTTTCTTGAAGAAAACATACCTCTTTGGTAGCCTCATTAGGCTAAGTCACATGATTACAAGATGCCTAGTCTTGGCATCAATAAGAAGGAGAAAGAAAATAAGGATTTTACAATCCTTGATAAGCAAAGCTAGGTTACAATGGTTAAAGTAAAACTTAAGATCACTCAAGAGGTTATAAATTTTGAATAAGAGAAAATAATTATAGGGACTTCCTTTGGTGATCAAAAGTATAATTCAACCTTCTTATATGAGAAAAAAACTTGTTGAAGACTCTTTTACATCGGTCTATGAGGAATGTGAAAAACATTTATAGAAGGAAGTACTTGAATAAGACCCTACATCTGATCAAAAATTTGAGGATAATCATCTCAAGCATGAAGATGAATCTACTATTAAGGATGGAAAACACTTTCAAGTCATCCCAAAATAGGTTGCAGTCCAAGAAAAATATCTTGGGACCAAGGTGGATGTTGTTGTTCTTGAAGATGACCCAATACCTCAACCTAATTTTGAATCACCTTCAGATGCATTGTAACTTGAATAATACCATCTTGATGACCTTATATATCAAGATTAGAATATTGAAGACGTAGTGGTTCTAGATGATAAAGAGGACAAAGATGATTGGTAGCTACAAATGAAGTTCTTTCAAGAGCTTGAAGAGATTTACCAAGCTGAGTGTCAACTACATGACAAGGTGAAGAAAGAGTATTCCATAGAGGACAATGACAAATATTGGGTATAATATGCAAAGCTCCTTGACAAGCTTGAAAAACTTGTAGTTGAGAAGAAACCCAATCTTAATGAGAGCACTATGGAGATCAAGAAGGTATGCCTTGTTGAACCTCCATCAGAGGTTGTAATTGAGGATCCATATGAGAAAGTTGAGGCTATTTGGATTCACTAAGATTTTGTTTCCATAGACACCCTATTTGGAATTTCTTGGTTCTCATTGAACATCATGAAAATGTTGGAGGAATCAATGTTAAGGATCAAAAGATTATATGTCTCATTCATTCCTTCATGTCATGAATCAAGAGGGTTTCAAACTTCCCCTTCAATCTAGGAGGGATTTTCCATGTAAATTTAGTGTTTGATTCAGTTTGTTTAGTTTGGTGTGTGTGTTCCATAAGTGGTCATGAAGCACATGTGTGTTTGCTTTTGCTTTATGTGTGTCTTTTGTTTTGTGTGGTTGAGGTAGTCATTGGTATTGAATTGATAAAAGATTTTTGTCAAGTGTTAGTTCATCTTATTTTGTTTTAGACTTCATATGACTCCATAAGCCTAATATACTGATAAGGCTACTAGTCTATTTAGCATAGAAAACATGCTACCCTTATGAGTCACCAAATTGTTGACCAAATTTGACCTTTAAAGTTAAATTAGGACACTTATAGGTTAAAAAAAACCTTTATATGTTTATATGGGGTTCAATATTTTTTCATGGTGTGTATTATAAGTTATTGGATGTCATTTAATGCCATATTAGCCTTGGTCTTGGTCTAATTATTCAATATATCATTTTCAAGTCATTTAGAGGCCATTTAGGGGTCATAAATGAAAGTAACATGGTTTACAAGGTATAAAAGTGTCTTATTCTCCTTTAAAACATCCAATAAGTTAGTTCCATTTCAATAATGTCAATTCATCTAAAACTTGCAGGCTATCTAGCTAAAAGTAAGGAACTCAACTAAAAATGAGAGGAGTTTGGCACTTGTATAGCCCATGAGGGAAGGGGATATATGGGATAAGGTAATGGAATATATATTCATATTCCTTATACTCAATTACACTTTTTAAATTCTCAATAAGTGTTAAATTAGAGCTAAAACTATTCTCATCCTTCTTTCCCTTTCTAGACACATAGAAGTGGTCAACATGTTTATGCTTGGTATAGACAGTTGGAGAAGCTTCCAATCAAATTCCTTTGGGAGGTGAAATTAAACTTTGATATCTCCATTTATATAACAATATTTTGAATATTGGTTATTCATTTTTTATGAACCATCTCTAACAAGTTGACTATTATTTTTTCTCACTATTTCTTGCACCCTATAGGTTTTACTTTGGTTTGGACATTTTCATACAATCCAGTTGGTGATATTGAATATAGAGGATGTTAGATGACTTATCAAGTTCCCTCCATGATTTTTTCATTTTTCAAGGTGTTTTGATGAGCAAATCATCTCAGGGTGGTAGATTAGTCTCATTTAGGATGACATGCATGTTTCCACCATTTTCAAGAGCTTCATTTTTTTATAATGGTTCTTGAGGGTTGGGATAGTTTCATTTAAATGATATCAATGTTATCTTGGTTATTTTATATTTTAAATATAACCTCTAAAGAAAAATTTTATGAGTTATAGTCACAAAGCGCCATGTATTCAGTTGGTTCCATGACTATAATGCATAATCAACTTAATGAGCTAGGTTAAGGCCTTAAACATGTCCATGGAGCCATAAGTATGATATTAATATATTTAAGACATTCCCATAAAAGATATAATAAATTAAAATTCTTCCACTTGGTATAAGAGTGACTATCCTAGTCAACATAGTCACCTATATACTTAGTCTACCATGGAATTGCAACTATAGGTGCTTTGATGGAAGAATTCATGTTGAAAAGGAAGTATTGATTCTTGTTTAAGATCCATGATAGTGTAAAGATTAATTTTTAGGTGTTAGGATAGGAAAAAAACTCATTTTATGGTCAATACAATGTCTATTTTCCATCCTCATACTACTACCTATACATGAAAATATCCACCTATAGGTGGCATTAGCAGAACATGAAAATACTTTTATGGAAGGGATGAAACAAGAAGTGTAATCCTAATTAAGGTATTAATAGATTTAAAATATCATGGAAAACCTTTTTAAAATCCTAGTTTAGGAGGAAAACAATGAAGAACCTTTCAAAGATAAGGATTATGTGTTTAGGGATCAAATCCCTAAAAGATGAAAACAATGTTCTTTATCATTTGGTTAATATAAAAAGGTAGGGATATCAAGACTTTTGGTGCATATAAATGAGAATTAATTATAGTATCCACATAAGAAAAGAGCCTTGCAAGATATAAATTGTTTATGACTATAAGAAACTAATTTTGAAGAGGCTCTAACATGACTTTTGTTAACTAAAGTTCATTAGTGAAACCTATAGGCTTTGAACTCAAATTAGACTCTTCACCTATGGGTTGTATAACTAGAACATTCCACCATTATTTTAATGTAAAATGTTGTCATAAATATCATTTATGATATAATTATCATTTAAAGAGGATGATATAATAGATATGACCTCACATCTGTACCTAAAAGTTCCCTTTTCATCACAAATGTAACCTATAGGCTAGCTGTAGGGTTATCATGAGGATTGATCTAGATAACATTGATGATGGACCTCTCTCCAAGAATATAAAAAATTATTTTAGCTATATAATATTGTGGATAAATTCAATGAGGACATTAGGCATTCAAATAAGGTTTAAATCATACAACTTTACCTATAAGTACCCCCTCTAATACAAGAAACACAATTAGGAAAGTTGTATATAATCTTGACCACTCAAAGAATGGGAAAGAGTACATGGGGGTTGAAGTGATGGTAAATCTTATAAATATTCCATCATGATTAGATAAGTATCTTTAATCTCTTGATAATGTAAAACAAGCTTACACATAAACTTTTTAAGGTCCTATGAGCACCTACATCTGAGTGCTTAGTCTTGATGAAGGTTGAAGGATGAAAGTGATAATAAGGTTTTAAGGAGGATTGATAATTGTTTTTAAATATATAATTAAATGTTTTAGACTATTCACACTCTTTAATAAAACTTAAAATGTTGAACTGGCACCTCAAGCTCAGAATTTATAGTGAGACAGATTGTACAGTCACACTTGGAGAGCTCCTTGTTAATTGAACCTTGAAGGAATCACTATAAGTGGAGAAAGGTGTGGTTTATTCAATTTAAAACTTATTTATAATGAAATTATGATGGATAAAATGTTTAGGGAACATAATCACATTAGTTTTAACAATAAGAAATCATTCTTAGGTGAAAGTGAGAGAAGGGAAGTCTCATTTTAGAGGGTTTTCGGAGAGAATGAGATGGTTAAGTGCCTAAATGTATAGATATAAATTATTCATTCAGTTAATATGGTTTTTAAGAACAAATAAAACCATAATTTTAATTTTTAAGTTATGTATATACCTCATTATTTTATCTCAAAGATCAGCGACTCATGAAAATTAGAACTTTGACATGTCCAGGAAATGAAACAAAAATGGGTAATAAACTTGATAGGAGACCAGGGGAATCTCAAGGAAAATAGTTTGAGGTTTATGGAAGGTGTGTTTGTGATAATAAAGACTCAAAAAACCCTACTCTTCTTGAAATGGTTAAAACTCTCATGCACACAACTCAACCAAACAAGCTCCAACTAGGCCTAGTTGGCAAATGAGAAGAAGAGATGAGAAAGAGTGTTTGGAGGGTTGTAGGGTGACATGGGAAGATTAATTATATAAAATAAAAAATTATATACCTTACATAAATGGACGAAACTAATAAGAGTGTTCAAAACCTATAAGGGTTACAGTCAGGTTTATTAGGTATGTTTAGGCCTAAAGATCAAATGTGAGACAAATGTCACTTCAAGCTCTAGGAGTGGATTAAAATGGATGAAAACATGTATATTAGTTAATAAAATAGGTTTTAAATATCTTATTGTGCATTTAAGTCATAATGAAATCCACTTTTGTCTTACAAACAACTCAGACCTATAGGAAATGGAGAAAAGAGCTCGACAAGGTAACTTCCAATGCTCACATCTTTCATGAAGCTTTGTTTAGAGATTAGGGAAGTTTTGAGGGGTTAATAAAGGATTTTAGGATCACATTTATGAAATTTTCTTGAAAATATAGAATCTAACCCTCATGAACAAACCTTAAGATCATAATGAGGCTAAAACCCTACCAAACCCTGAATAATGACTTGATTGGGAAAACAAGGATGGAAAGATACTCTAATGGACTAGAATGATAAGGCAAGTGATTGGATGTTTTATAAGATGATGTCAATCTCCCTACCATCAGGGTGAGTTGTACAAAATATGTAAGGATATGGTATAAAATTTCTCTTTTTTATCTATTTGTGCATTATGTAAGTTTTAGGAGGTTTCAAGAGATTAGATCAAGTTTGGGAGGAATGTATATAATTTTATTAACTCATTATGGTCATTTAATTCCTAAAAATAGGTCCTAAATTCCTCAATCAGAGCTCTCATCTTCTCCAGTCAAAATTGGAGTAATGAACATGATAGTTATAAGGTTAAAATATTCAAGTGGAAGTCTTTTTAAGGTGTACCTAATGAATATAAGGCCATAAAAGTTCTTGAAAAGTGTCATAAACTCCATTTTATTAATTTACATGGAAACCTTTTGCCTTTTTGGAGTCCAAGTGTGTGGGGTGTATGAAAGAAGAGTTATTTTGACTATAGATGGTGATATCTCATTTTTCAAATATTTTAGTTAACCAACAATGAAACCAATACATGGAGATGAAAGATTGAAATGCTTATCTCTCAATACAATCATTATACCTATCCATAGTCAGTTTTGGGATGTTCAAACATGGCTAAGTCATGAAAGTATTTTTTTGAGCTAGCAAAGAGAATTCTATGCCACTTTTCTTGAGTTTCATGACTTGGAAAGCTACTTGTCTCTTATAACCTTTCATGGTATATTTAACACCCTTTTACGAAGCAAAATTAACTCATTTTATCATCTGGACAAGTGTCCTTATGTCCTTTGGACTTCTCTCTTCTCCTCTCTCTCTCTCTTAAGCTTTATAAGAACTAGCCATTTTGGCCTTTGTAAACTATGCTCCACTTGAGGATGGTGAAGCCATTATCACTTTCATGCCATGGATCAAGAAAGAATAATGATTTTTACCTCTTTTATGACTGTTCATTGTGTGTTCACTTAGATGATTTATTTTTCGTAGTGATGACTTGTTGTTTCCTTAGCATTATTGTTTCATTCTCTCCTTTATTTTTAGTTGGAATGCTTCTTCTCACAATTGATGTGAAGTGTTATATTGATGTGTGAAGTTTGAGTGTGTTAATATACTCAAAACATTCCATCTTAAGCTTCTTGTCTATTCCTCCTAGCCTAAACATTCATCACAACCTCATAATGAAATATTGATGTGAGAAGATGTAGTTTGGAAAAGTGTATGTTTGGTTAGTCCATTGTTCTCATGTGCTACATGCATATGGTTGGTAGTCATCAATAAATTTGGTGTGTCACCTCCATTAGGATAGTTTAATTTAAATTTTCTCTCCCTTTTCTCTCATAAATTTTATGTGTAGTAGTGATCTATAAGTGGTACATCAAGGGAGCTAGCCCTATCTAGTGATTCACCTCATTCTTAAGCTACCCATAGCCTAGAGGTGTTTCCATTGTGTCACTTGGATTATGAGAGCTGAGACATCTCCTAAAAAGGTGAAAATACAAGTGACAACACAAAGTATGAAAATGATATGTTGAAGAAAGTTAATATGGTTGATTTTAACTAGTATCTACTCCAACTGCTCATGGAGTTATGCCATGTAGAGAAGATAGTGGTAAAAGATGATTGGCAGCTACAAATATTCCATAGAGGGTCAATTACATGACAAGGTGAAGAAAGATTATTCCATAGAGGACAATGACCAAGATTGAGTATAATATTCAATGCTCTTTGATGAGCTAGAAAAACTTGTAGTTGAGAAGAAACCCAATCTTAATGAGAGCACTATGGAAATCAATAAGGTATGCCTTGTTTAATAAGCATCATGGGTTGTAATTGAGGATTCATATGATGAATTTTAGGCTATTTGGACTCACTAAGTTTTTGATTCCATAGACACCCTATTTGGAACTGCTTGGTTCTCATTGAACATCATGAAAATGTTGGAGGCATCAATGTAAAGGATCAAAAGACTATATGTCTCATTTATTCCTTATTGTCATGAAGAAATATTGGTTTCAAAATTCCCCTTTGATCTAGGAGGGAGTTTTCATGTCAATTAAATGTTTGAGTTTGTTTTTTTAGTTTAGTGTGTGTGTTTTATAAGTGCTCAGAAACACATGTGTGCTTTCTTTTGCTTTATGTGTGTCTTTTATTTTCTGTGGTTAAGCTATTCATTATTCTTGTCTTGATCAAATATTTTTTTCAAGTGTTATGTCATATTATTATTTTTTAGACTTTAGATGACTCCATAAGCCTAATAGACTAATAAGGCTACTGGTCTAGTTAGCATAACAAACATGCTACCCCTATAAGTCACCAAATTGTTGACCAAATTTGACCTTCAAAGTTAAATTGGGACACCTATTATTAAAAAATCTATCTTTATATGTTTATATGGGGTTTAATATTTTTTTATGGGGTGTATTATAAGTTATTAGATGTCATTTAATTCCATATTAGCCATGGCCTTTGTCTAATTATTCAATATATCATTTTTGAGTCATTTACAAGCCATTTAGCAGTCATAGATGAAAGTAACATGGTTTAAAAAGTGTACAAGTTTTTTAGTATCCTTTAAAACATCCAATAAGTTAGGATCCTTGTCAATAATGTCAGTTCATCTAAAACTTGCAGGCTATCTAGCTAAAAGTAAGGAACTCAACTAAAAATGAGAGGAGTTTGGCACTGATACATCCCATGAGGGAAGGTGATACATGGGATAAGGTAATGGAATGCATCTTCATCTTTCTTATACTCAATTACACTTTTTAAATTCTCCATAAGTGTCAAAGTAGAGCTAAAAGTATTCTCCTCCTTCTTCACCTTCTAGACACATAAAAGTGGTGAACATGTTTATGCATGGTACTTACAGTTGGAGAAGTTTCAAATAAAATGCCTTTAGGAGGTGTAATTACACTCAGAGAGATAAATTTATATAATAATATTTTGAATATGGGTTAAGAATTCTTTATGAACCATCTCTAACAAGTTGACTATTATTTTTTCTCACTATTTCTTGCACCCTATAGGTTTTGCTTTGGTTTGGACATTTTCATACAATCAAATTGTTGATATTAAATACAAAGGATGTTAGATTACATATAAGTTTTTCTCCATGATTTTTTCATGTTTCATGGTTCTTTGATGAGAAAATAATCTCAGGTTGGTATATTAGTCTCATTTGGGATGACATGCTTGTTTCTACCATTTTCAAGAGCTTCATTCTTCGATAATGGCTATTGAGGGTTGTGATAATTTAATTTAAATGTTATAAATGTTATCTTTTTAAATTTATCCTCTCAATATCATCTCTAAAGAAACATTCTATGAGTTGTAGTCATAAAGCACCATGTAGTCAGTTGGTTCCATGACTGTCATACCCAGTCAACTTAATGAACTAGGTTAAGGCCTTAAACATGTCCATGGAGCCATAATTATGATATTGAGATATTTAAGACATTACCATATAATATATAATAGATTAAAATTATTCCACTTGGTATAAGAGTGACTATCCTAGTCAACACAATCACCTATATACTTAGTCTACCATGGAATTGCACCTATATGTCATGTCCCCTTTTTCATGGACATTGATAGATTTGATGATTAGCCTATTATGCGACCTTCGTAGGCTAATGGGATGGATAGAGGGTCATGATGGAGATTGGCTTGGCTTCGATTTGTAGAATTCTTATAGTTGGCTTTCATTCAGGTTATTTTGGACACATTTGGCCTGAGCTCCTATTATTTAGGGATATTTGACATGCAGTAGAGTGTCTTTATTTTGGTATGGTCATGTGCGAAATCACTCCCTAGTTCACAAGCTTTGAACGGTTTGAGGATCTGACATGTATTGAGGGAGATATTAATATTTGATTGATTTAATCAAATATTAATTATTTAGCCTATTTTTAATTAGAAGCCCTAATTCTAATTTAAGAAACCCTAATTAGGGAAAGCATATATTTTTGAGGGTATAAGGGTTTCTCATGGAGGCCATTATTGAATATGATTTGATTATTGATTTTGATATTGAAAATTTTTTCTGTGAAGACTGAACCAAGGGTTCCAGGATTCCATTTGCATTGGAAAATGTCAACTCTTCAGTGTGTGTGATTTAGAGGCTGTGAAATATTAGCTGATCTATTGCCGATTTGAGAGATAGCTTCATACAAAAGTTATCACAGAGGTTTACAGATTTGAGAGGTAACTTCATACAGAAGTTGTCATAGAGCTTTTCAGGTATTTATTTCATTATGTTTTTTATTTAGATATTGCACAGATAAAGATCTTCTCTATTAGAGCCGTTCCAGATTTGCAAAAGATCAGGGTTTGAGATGATATTTGTATTCATTTATATGCGTGCTAGAGATTCATTATTGTAATCATTCTGAAGAATAATAAGAGCACTGATTTGCCAATTAAGAGATTTACTGTGGTTTATTGTTTATCTAAATTTATTTTGCAAGATTGTATTTTGTTCAGAACTATTTGTGTTTCTATATTCCCTATTTGAAGGGGATATCACAGTGGTATCAGAGCTTTTTATTGCTATATATCAGAGTTTTGCTTGAGAAAAAGAGGCCCTAAGTAAGGGACATCACAATGGTATTAGAGCCAAATTCCTGCCATCCTGTTGGGCACATTAGAGCCTTATCCTACCATCTTGAGGGTTTGACAATCTTATATAGGTATTTCAGCCTACAGGGTGTACTATATTTTGATTCGTTGTTGTATGAATTCTGTATAAATTTATACCAGGTCGTACGAAAAAAATAGATCGTGACCTTGATAGTCTATAGCTGATAGGAGGGGTTAACGGTGTAGCCAAGCTGTTAGACACTGATCTTGAGAAGGGTATTAATGAAAGTCTTAAACAATTACAATGCCGCATAAATGCATATGGGCAGACACTTATCCCCAAAGGGCTGCTTTTTGTTCTAGTTTTAAGATTTAAAGTATACCTGAACCGATGAGTTGCATTCAAGGCCAATGTTGCTTGCCTCCATCTTTTGAGCCTCTCGAGCAGAGCTTTTTTGTTTGGTATATCAAAAATAGCGTTCTGCGATTATCCTTCATCATCGCTATTAACAATCCGAACATCAGGGACCCCGCGAAGGTTTTCACCCGACCGTGTGAAGGCCGATAGTTATGAGAAAGGTATTGTTAAGCGCCAGGTTGGATGCAGCTATTTGGCGCTAAAGGAAGTGCAGTCAGTGGGCAAGAAATCATGGATTCCAAGAGGTAGCTGCTATATTACCATACCCTACCTTTGCTATTGTACCTACCTGAGTAAGAGAGTGCAACGATTACTAAGAAAAGTTTGAAGATTTTGTTGACAAAATAGTACAGGGTAACTGTACACTTTGACTTTCCAGATTTAAGAGGGTCTATAAATTCTATCAAAAAGGGTAAAATACAAAAAAATGATTCAATATAGTAAATCATGGGTACTTCAAGTACTCAAAAACAATGGGAAAATGATATGAAGAAGCTAAAACAAAGTTTCAGCTAGTTGGTTGAAACCCAGAGGAGGATGAATGAAATTATTTCATACCCTACATTCAAAGACAAATCCACATGGTATATGACAGTGAATGAGGAGTGGGAGTTAGTACCACCTCGATTTCAGGAGTTGTTGCCTTTTGATTGATTTGTTACGCTGAGGAGAGAGCACTATAGATCACTTAGACGGGGCAACAACATGTCCCCTGATTATTATGAGATAGGAGATAGTGAAGATGAGGATGAGTCTGATGCTTACACTCAGAGTGTAGAGGTGTGCTCAGATGTTAGTGCACTGAGGGTTGATGATCTCTTAGTTATGATAGAGATTTTAGAAGAGTCCCAAGATCCGATTATTGCAGATGACACTCAGGAGGATGCAGTGGATAGTTTTGAGGACTTAGTTTCACCGGATATTTCTCTCGAAATGGAAGAGTTAGTCAGTGATGCTACAGCTTTCGATACTCTGGATGTTGATATGAGCTTTGGATTTGATTCACAGAGTATGGATGGTAGTACTCCAGAGATTAGTGATTTTGAGTCTACTCTTTTGGACCATGCATCAGAGGAGGATTGTAGGAGAGTCTAGCTAATGCCACCATGTGTCTAGTCAGCTGAGAGTTAGTGAGCGAGACATTGCTACTGCTTGTAAGTATTTCAATGATGCTCGTCAGTTGTTAGCAGTGTATGGATGGGGTTCTCCTACTAGCATTGAGCAGGGAGGCAGTTATTTGTCCTTGACAAAGATCCACTCTTTATGGGAGGCTATCCATATTCTGAGATAGGATTATATGTAGTTGATAGCCGACAGAGATTATCTTATGGAGTGGGGCAGCACAATGTATGATGCATTATTGGTCAAGGAAAATAAGGTGAGTGAGCTTACTCAGCAGCTCGCGATGACTTCTAAGATTCTTGAGAGTACGCAGTTGGCTTATGAGGAGTCACAATTTCATTTGGCTGAGATGACCATAGAGTTAGAGCATTTGCAGTCTTCACCAGCCCCAGACCCAGTTCATTTGTATATTGAGGTGGTTGGTGGTGAGTACATTCCTGCAGTTATTGCTGAGGAGCATGTTTATGATGCTGACACACATGTTCAGGATTTGGGAGTACCTAATTTTGATGAGTTTGAGATACCAGTGGAGTCAAGTCTCCAAATTGATTCTTCTCACACATATGACAGTGTGGTACCATTCGATGTGCCACCTTTATAGAGGGATCAGTTATGGGATGGATTGGCACCATCTTTTGTAGATGGAATTGGCAGTTGGAGTTGTCCATTCTACTTGGGTTATCATACTTCGAGAGTTTGTTTCTCATGTGCTCTTGACTATGGATTTTGTAATCTTGGAGGTTGGAGTTTCATGTGCCAGTTTGATTATGGGTTCCTCTTTGTTCTACTTCTGATGATGTTGCAGGTACTTGCATTGATTTACAATTGTGCAGAGCATAACTACATTTGGGATCCAGGTGGATCGAGTGGTTCATTATTCTGAGATTGCTTGGGGACAAGCAATTTGTAGAGGGGTGGATTGTCATGTCCCCTTTTTCATGGACATTGACAGATTTGATGATTAGCCTATTATGCGACCTTCTTAGGCTAATGGGATGGATAGAGGGTCATGATGGAGATTGGCTTGGCTTTGATTTGCAAAATTCTTACAGTTGGCTTTCATTCAAGTTATTTTGGACACATTTGGCCTAAGCTCCTATTATTTAGGGATATTTGACATGCAGTGAAGCATCCTTATTTTGGTATGGTCATGTGCGAAATCACTCCCTGGTTCACCAGCTTCAAACGGTTTGAGGATCCGACATGTATTGAGTGAGATATTAATATTTGATTGATTTAATCAAATATTAATTATTTAGCCTATTTTTAATTAGAAACCCTAATTCTAATTTAAGAAACCCTAATTAGGGCAAGCATATATTTTTGAGGGTATAAGGGTTTCTCATGGAGGCCATTATTGATTATGATTTGATTATTGATTTTGATATTGAAAAATTCTTCTGTGAAGACTGAGCCAAGGGTTCCAGGATTCCATTTGCATTGGAGAATGTCAACTCTTCAGTGTGTGCAATTTAGAGGCTGTGAAATATTAGCTAATCTATTGCCGATTTGAGAGATAGCTTCATACAGAAGTTATCATAGAGGTTTACAGATTTGAGAGGTAACTTCATACAGAAGTTGTCACAGAGCTTTTCAGGTATTTATTTCATTATGTTTTTAATTCAGATATTGCACAGATAAAGATCTTCTCTATTAGAGCCATTCCAGATTTACAAAAGATCAGAGTTTGAGATGATATTTGTATTCATTTATATGCATGCCAGAGATTCATTATTGTAATCATTCTGAAGAATAATAAGAGCACTGATTTGCTAGTTAAGAGATTTACTGTGGTTTATTGTTTATCTAAATTTATTCTGCAAGATTGTATTTTGTTTAGAACTATTTGTGTTTCTATATTACCTATTTGAAGGGGATATCACAGTGGTATCAGAGCTTTTTATTGCTATATATCAGAGTTTTGCTTGAGAAAAAGAGGCCCTAAGTAAGGGACATCACACTATAAGTTCTCTCATGGAAGAATTCATGTTGAAAAGGAAGTTTTTATTCTTTTTTAATATCCTTGATAGTGTGAAGATTCATTTTTAGGTGTTAGGATAGGAACAAAACTCATTTTATGTTCAAGACAATATCTATTACCCATCCTCATACTACTAGCTATACATGAAAATATCCATCTATAGGTGGCCTTAGTAGAACATGAAAATACTTTTATGTAAGGGATAAAACAAAGTGTAATCCTCCTTAAGGTCTTAATATGTTTAAAATATCATGCCAAACCATTTTAAAATTCTTTTTTTTAGAAAAATAATGGAGAACCTTTCATAGATAATAATTGTGTGCTTAGGGATCAAATCCCTAAAAGATGAAAATAGATTTTTTTTATTTCATTTCGTTGATATCACAAAATAGAGTTATCAAGACTTTTGGTGCACCTAAATGAGAATGCCTTGTAGTATCCACATAGGATAATAAACTTAAAAGATATGGAGGGTATATGGCTTAAATAAACTAGTTTTGAAGAGGCTCTAACATGACTTTTGTTCACTAAAGTTCATTAGTGAAACCTATAGGCTTTGAACTCAATTTTGACTCTTCACCTAAGGGCTATATAACTAGACCATGTCACCATGATTGTAATGTAAAATGTAGATTTAAAAATAATTTATGATATAATTATCATTTTAATAAGATTATATACTATATATGACCTCACATCTGTACCTACAGGTTCCCTTTTCATCATAAATGTATCCTACAAGCTAGTTGTAGGGTTATCATGAGGATTGAGCTAGATAACATTGATGATGGACCTCTCTACAAGCATATAAAAATGAGTGTACCTATATTATATTGTGGATAACTTCAAGGATGACATTAGGAATGCAAATAAGGTTTAAATCATATAACTTTACCTATAAGTTCCCCCTCTACTCTAAGAAACATAGTCAAGTAAGTTGTATACGATCTTGACCACTCAAAGAATGGAAAAGAGTACATGGATTTTTAATTGATGGGAAATATTATAAATCTTCCTTAATTATTATAGAAGTATCTTTAATATCTTTATAATGTAAAATGAGCTTACACATAGACTTGTTAAGGTCCTTTGAGCACCTACAACTGAATGCTTAGTCTTGATGAAGGTTGAAGGATGTAAGTGCTAAGAAAGTTTTAAGGACACTTGATAATAGTTTTGAAATATTTTTAGAGTTTTGACACAATTTAATAAAACATAAAATTTTGAATTGGTACCTTAAGCTCAGACTTTATAGTGTGATAGTCTGTATAGTCACACTTTGAGAGCTCCTTATTGTTTTAACCTTGAAGGAAGAGCTATAGGTTGAACAAGGTGTGGTTTAGTCAATTTAAAACTTATTAATAATTAAATTATGATGGATAAAATGTTTAAGGAACCTAATAACATTATTTTTAACAATAAGACGTCATTATTAGGTGAAAGTGAGAGAAGGCAAAAAAAGTCTCATTTTATAGGGTTTTTTGGAGAGATTGAGATGGTTAAGTGCCTAAATGGATTGGTCTAAATTATCCCTTTAGTTCAGATTGTTTTTATGACCTAATAAAAATTATAAAACCTTCATTTTACCTTGTAATGAATGGATATACCTCACTATTTTATCTCATAGGTCAGCTACTCATGAAAATTAGAACTTCGACATGTCAAACAAATGAAGCCAAAATGGGTAATAAAATTGATAGGAGACCAGGGGGATATCAAGTAGAATATTTTGAGGTGTATGGAAGGTTAATTGGTGATAATAAAAACTCAAAAAATCCTATTATTCTTGAAATGGTCAAAACTCCCATACACATAGCTCAACCAAACAAGCTCCAACTAGGCCTAGTTGGCAAATGAGAAGAAGAGATGAGAAAGAATGCTTGGAAAGTTATATGGTGACTTAGGAAGCTGAATAATATACAATAAAACATGATATACCTTACATAAATGGATGTAACTGAGAATATTAGTCCAAACCTATAAGGGTTACAGTTAGGCCTATTAGGCATGTTTAGGCCTAAAGATCAAATGTGAGACAAATGTAACTTATACATATAGGAGTGGATTGAAAAGGATGAAAAAATTTATATGAGTTAATAAAATAGGTGTTAAATCTCTTATTATGCATGTAATTCATAATGAAATCCACTTTCAGCTTAGAACCAACTCAGACCTATAGGAAATGGAGAAAAGAGCTCGACAGGGTAACTTCCAATGCTCACATCTTTCATGAAGATTTGAATGGATATTATGGGAGTTTATAGGGGTTAAAAAATTCCTTGAGGATAACATTTAAGTAATTTTTTTTAAATTCTAACATCTAGCCATCATGAATAAACCTTAAGATCATAATGAGGCTAAAACCCTACCAAGCCCTAAATTATGACTTGATTGGGAAAACAAGGATAAAAAGATACTCTAATGGACTATAATGATAAGGAAACTAATTGGATGTTTTATAATACTCAATAAATCTCCATACCATCAAGATGAGCTGTACAAAATATGTATGGACATGGTATAAAATTGCTCTTATTTATTTATTTGTGCATTATGCAAGTTATAGGAAGTTCCAAGAGATGAAATCAAGATTGGGAGGAATGTATAAACTTTTATTAACTCACTATGGTAATTTAATACCTCAAAACAGATCCCAAATTTCTCAACAAGAGCTCTCATCTCAACTAGTCAAAATTGGCATAGTGAACATGATAGTGAGAAGGTTAAAAGATTCAAGTGGAAGTATTTTTAAGGTGTACCTAATGAATATAAGGACATGAAGGGTATTGAAAAGTTTCATCCACTCTATTTTATTAATTTACATGGAAAATTGATGCCTTTTTGGAGTCCAAGTGTGCAAGGTGTTTGAAAGAAGAGTTATTTTGACTACATATGGTGATATCTGATTTTGGGAAGATTTTAGATGAGCAAAAATGAAACCAATACATGGAGAATAAATTTTGAAATCCTTACCTCTAAATCCAATCATGATACATATCCCTAGTCAATTTTGGAATGTTCAAATAGGGTTAAATCATGAATGTAATTTTTTGAGCCAGCAAAGAGAATTTCATTCCACTTTTTTGAGTTTCATGACTTGGAAAGCCAATTGTTTCTTATAGCCTTGCATGGTATATTTCACACCATTTTATCATGCATAATTAACTGATTTTATTAGCTTGATAAGTGTCCTTATGTCCTTTGGACTTCTCTCTTCTCCTCTCTTTCTCTCTCTCAAGTTCTTTAAGAACTACCCATTTTGGCCTTTGTAAACTATGCTCCACTTGAGTATGGTGAGGGCATTATAAATTTCATACCATGGATCAAGAAATAGTAATGATTTTTACCTCTTCTATTACTATTCATAGTGTGTTCACATAGGTGATTTATTTTTCTTAGTGATGACTTGTTATTTCCCTAGCATTATTGTTTCATTCTTTCACCTATTTTTATTTGGAAATATTCTTATCACAAGTCATGTGAAGTGTTCTATTTATGTTTGAAGGTTGAGTGAGTTAGTATATTCAAACAATGACATCCTAAGCGTCTTGTCTATTCCTCCAAGCTTGAACATTCATCACAACCTCATAATGAAATATTGATATGAGAAGATTCAGATTGTAGAAGTGTATTTTTGGTTAGTCCCTTGTTTTCATGTGTAACATGAATCTGGTTGGTAGTCATCAATAGATTTTGTGTGTCACCTCCCTTAGGATAGTTTACATTCAATTTTCTCTCTATTTTCTCTCATAAATTTTATGGATAGTAGTGATCTATAAGTGGTACATCAAGAGAGATAACCCTATCTAGAGATTCACCTCATTCTTAGGCTATCGATAGCCTAGAGGTGTTTCCATTGTGCCACTTGGATGAGGAGAGTTGAGACATCTCCTCGAAGGGTGAAAATCCAAATGACAACATAAATTATGCAAGTGATATGTTGAAGAAATTTACTATGGTTGATTTTAAGCAGTATCCACTCCAACTTCACATGGAGCTATGCCATGAAGGGAAGATAATGCTAAAAGAGTTGATGAGATAACTTTAAAATGTGTCGTTGGAAGTTTAATGTTTCTAACTCACAAAAGACTAGATATTACTTATTATGTCTCTCTTGTATCAAGATATATGTTTGATCCATATGAAATTCATATGAAGGAAACCAAAAGACTTTTGATGTATTTAAAAGGTACTATTGGATTTAGTATTTGTTATTATGCTACTAAAAATTTTAAACTTTTTATTTTTAGTGATTTTGAGTGGGGAGTTAGTTGGATGAATGGAATTCAACATCTGGGAATTATTTTTCTCTTAGTTCTAGTTTGGTTATATAGCATTTAAAGAAGAAAGATTTAGTTACTCTATCATCTCCATAAGTATAATATATTTTAGCCACATTAGAAAGTACACAAGCATTATGGCTATGGAAGGTTTCAAAAGAAATTCGAGAGAAACATCAACCTATAATTATTTTTTATGATAATGTTAGTGTTATCAAATTAGCTAAGAATCTAGTGCACCATAATAGGTCAAATAATTTTGACTTTAAATAACATTTTATTTGAGATTTGATTCTAAATAAAGATGTAGAATTGAAGTATATAAACACACAAGAATAGGTTGCAGATATATTCACTAAAGCTATTGCAAAAGTTCTATTTTTGAAACTCTGAGATCAAATTATTAATTCACTCAACTTCAAGGAGAAAATGTTGGTTAATTACTATTGATTCCTATTTATACAATAACTTTAATCAAGCATAAAATCATGTGATTGATTTTTATTTAACTTATTTTAGGAATAATGGTGTTTTATTCTTATTTTAGTTAAGGGCCTAGATTAATAAATCATTATAGAATATAGAAATAAATATAGTCCTAATTTTTTTAATTATTTTTTTTCGCCTTTCTCAAAATAGAAATAAATAATAAGAAATATAACTGAGCTAGAAAATAGACTAAGATAAATAATACATAATTTGAAAATGGTTGTGCAATTTTGGGAAGGTGTCGTAAACCCAAATCTATATTTCATTGGGAAAAAGAATAGGATCACCAAAAAGTGGATGCTTTGGTGTCCTATGCTATTGTCCAATCCTATTGATATTGTCCAAACTAATCACAAATACTTAAAACTTTTTGGGTTGTGGCACTACACCTGTGTGAGTGTGCCTATAAAAATTCAAGCACTGGTGGTTGACATAACTCTCTATGGAGATGATTTTATCTTCAAACCCTAACCTTCCAACATGATTTATAAAATCACATTTAAGTCACTTGAGAAAGATGGGAGTTAGTCTAAAATATGTACTAAACATGAAATCTACATCCTCTATGTGGTACGCTACTTACATACCAATACTCTGAAGAGGGATCATGTAATATGTAGTTCTCGCACCTAATGTGCTTTATGCAATAGTGTGATACAGATGTAAATGTGAAAATAATATTTTTTGAGGTGGCTTGGGATTGGTATGAGAATTTGAGTAGGTTTCCAACTATGTGAAAAGAATACAAAGGTTTGCCTTAGTGATTTATTTGTATTCTTTATTTCTTTGTAAGTTTGGTCACCTCTTTTGTATATAAGATTTGGATGGGATTTTATAGGGATTAATTAATCATGGGTTAGATGTATTCATGATAGACTAACCTAATTAAGGATAAGGATCAAATGAAAATGGCCATTAGGGATCAAAGTGTAAATATATAGGACCATTGAAAATGGGACACTTCTCTATGGGGTGTTAGATTCCAAATTGGGCACTCCTGTAATACAAGGTTAGGACCTAGTGGAATAGGATTGGCATGGGGAATACTATATGGCTGAGGTAGAATGACCATTTATAAAGTTTATATGATTGGAAATGAGAAAAAATGTGTTTATAATGGTTTCAAGAGCATGTAAAAAGGACCTACGGATGGGGTGTCGCAATCCACACTCTAACAGCTAATTTGAACATTTTATATGACTACACTTACCCCCCTTTATTCTAGTGATGTACCAAAGTGAAATATTTGGATAAAGGAAAAATAGGAAGCATACTTGAAATTATATGTAAGGGTGAAGCCCATGAAGATGTGTGATTTTGAGTGTGGATAGAGAAAGCACATCATGAAGTACACATTTACAAGAAAAAACAAGGAGTAGATCAATTCTTACTAAACACGCTATGCCTAAAATAAGAATGTACAAAGGCTAGGTAAAAAAGTGAGGAAGAGAGAGGAATGAATATAGCTCATTAGGTATGTGAACCAATGCAAAACTTATTTTGAAACTGAGTGATGTTGAGTGATGTTGGATATGTTTTATACCAAGATTAATATCATGAATAGAGCTGAGTGCCCAATTACCCAAGGGTGGCTCAAGAATACAAAGGTTGGCCATTTGCCTCCATCTTTGCCCACTATATAGTGAATATATGTGATCATGCATGTGTTAATAAATTTTTGGATTGTGTGTCTAATTCTTCTAAGTACGTAGCTCAAGAATACAAATGCTAACTAGTCCTTTGGATCCATCATTGACCATTAAGTGGGCACTATGAACTAATACCAGTATTAATGTGTTGCATATGACATGGATCATAAATCTCATGAATTCTCTATAATATAATAATCTGGCATAGATAGCCAAATGTTTATTGAGGATCAAGCCAGTCCTGGGCACTCTAAAAAGTAGAGATTAGGATTGTATGAAATCCACTCTAAAATTAAGAACTATGCTTATATGAAAGCCACTTTAAAATTATGCCAACCACCTACAGATGGAATACAACATAAAACTACTAAAAATATATTGGTAATATAATGAACTAAAAAGAAAATAAGGTAAATTTGTCATACACATTTCGCCCAGTCACTGGTGTCTATAACATGGATTCTGATCTAGAAGTTGTACCAACTACCCAGTCTAAAACTAGAAGTGAGAAACATAATGTTACCCATGATGCCCCTTATATCTAGATAATATATTTAAAATTATACTAAAACTACCCAATCTAAACTAGATTATAGCTGATAAAATCATAATTGATCTTACCTTTTTGTTTGTTTCTATAATTTTTGGGTTTCTAACTGTTTGGATAGGATCACTAAAAAGTGGAAACTTTTTTGTAGGGCATTATAGTCTGAAAAGGATGCTCTTATATTTTACTATTTATAATGGCTGTCATGTGTTCATCATCCCCATTTTTTGGTCTATTCTATGTATTTTGAATTTTGATTGCTATTTTGAGTGTTTGGAAAACTAATTTTGATTGGTAGAGGGCTTTGATCTCCTTGACAAAACCCCTATTTATTGCCTCCTTTTCTAAGGGTAGGAATGAAAACCCTAAAATGACTATAAAGAGCCCTGTATGTGTGTTATGTTGCTAAATACATGATATAACAATGATGATAAGAAATATGTCTCAAGATATAGCATATTTTGTGTTGGAGATCATTATATCTATAGGGGTATGCCTAGATATATGTAACAATGTAATAACATGTGTAGTATATTAAAATGAATCTATAAATACAGTTAATTGTCAATAAGGGATGGATCATGATGTCTATCATGGCATCCAATAAGGTAAGATAATGCACGATGTGGATCATGGCATTGAAAACAACTAAGAAGCAAAAAAGAAAACAAACATGTAAGGTAAGAAGCAAGAAATATACAAAAAAGGCCAAGGCGTCAAGAAAACAAGGGGCATGGGCACATGTCACTCAAATTGGGAAAGCAAGCATACAAGGTATGTTAAAATTCCCACTTACACATACAATATCAAACATGAAATATTTGCATGAGGGCCACAAGCACATATAAGAGTATAAGTAAAGGACATTGGAAATTCTTTTAAGACACACACAAGTATCAAAATAGGAACTAATAAATGCAATTATATCTAGATACTCAAAGAAAGGAAGGAAGGCACGTAAGTGTTGGAAATACTATCACATCTAACTAATCAAATCAATATGTAAAGGTATGCAAAACATGTAGTATAAAACTAGGTGGATGCTAAGAAATACACAAGTGCTATATACTGATGAGTGTCGATAGATTAATATGTGTAAGCTAGTAGGTAATGTACATCAACATGATAACTACAGTGTGTGGTGCATGAATTAAGTAAATTAGATGGTGTAGCCATGTAGAAGATTCCCCTGGTGGGTATATATGTCTATGTATGTCTCAAATGTTAAAATAGGATGGCCCCGTAATGGGTAGAATGAAGAAATCAAGAATATATGTGTTAAGACACACACTCAAAGAAGATCAAGTGAATCATGGTAATGTAGATAAATTGATAAACAATAGCATAAAATAATAAAATGTATGTCTAGCATGGTAGTAGAAATTTAAAGCATGGATTATGCATATTATTAAAAAACATTGGTGTTTTATTATTTGAATGTTTTTATATTTTGGCATGTAATATTATTTTTGGTATTTTGAAATAATATATGTACAAGTAATCATAAAGAAACTATATATAATAAAGAGAGAGAAAACTATGTATAAGTAAGTTAAGAAATTATGT